>MU134504.1:1442-12529 GCA_015039355.1 Ramaria rubella
TTTGTTGAATTGGTTTAGGAACTTGTCATGTAAGCCTAAATACAATTGATAGTTGTTCTGCTAACCAGTGTAGAGGAGGGGGAACGGCTTAAGCGTATGTTGTTGTCAAGTGTAAGTCGTTGTGTCCAGTGGGGTAAAAAACGTTTATTTCCGAAGGTAGGATTGGAACTCCAAAGGGAACTGTGACAAAGACAGCCTTCCACGAGTGGTTTACCGACATCTGAATTTACTTAATGTGGTCATAGAGACGCTTGTTTAGTTCCACTGGAACCGTGTCATAGTTTGTAGTTGGCTGTTAGTTTTATGTCGTTAGGGATTCGACTTACAACCACTACTTCAGACCGACCTGTCGACTTTGTAGACTTGGTTCGTTGGGAGGTTCTTCGAACTAGTGGTTGCCGATCCTGGAATGGGATATCAGCTTTTCCACAGTAGTGTACGTAAAGTTGAGTCGAATGACGATCGTAATGTCTTCTAAGTGGGACAGAAGGTACATAGCGATGATCTTGGACGTTACGGTTCAGAATAGGTTTTAGTGTTAGGACTGGGAGGTGGAGGACAACTTCAACTCCTAAGGGAACTTATACTTCAACCGGTGTAGGATCTGAGGACGACTGTTTCCTTTACACAAGTTATGGAACAGCTTACCTTCCCGATACTTGTGTGATCACTGGACTGTTCGACCCTTATGAGACTGTTAGAAGTTGTGTGCGGCTTTGGCCAACCCCACAAAGTGTTGCGAATAGGACTATTCGGAGCTGGAATTAGGAGAAGAAAATTAATATGAAATGGATTTTAAAATAAATTATGTTCTACGATGTACTACTATCAGGATCGTTGCCGTAGCCTTAAGGAAGACTGCGTTGTTGCTAGTGTGTTCTGTAGACTGTTCAACCAAGATTTTTTGAAAGGAAGAGAAAATTAATTTTACGAAAAACAAATTTTCATAAAGAGTCTCGCTAATAATGACTAAAATTTTTCTTTGAAAAGGATACAATGTGGTAAGTGTGAGAAGAATAGTGAGGAAGTGTTTTCGAAAAGATTAAAGAATAAACATAGATATATAATTTCAAGGAACCACCCACCACCCGCAAAAATCCACCGGGTTTTAACCAGTCGAGCCTCAAACCTACGAGGACTCCGGGTCTCGTCGGGGTTATTTTGATCCTTTCTTTTAGTCCTTTTTATACCCTTTTTAGTCCCTTCGGTGGACCTGGACCGACATGGAATGGACTCGAATGGGGTCCTTTTATTGTGACTAGGGTACCGTCACAGAAGGGTCCGTTCCAATTCCAATCCCAAACCCCAAGACTTCGTCGGACCTCACAGTTTTATTTATTTTACTCTTAGACTTACTTAGTCTGTTATTAGATACAGACTTAATCACTTAAATTTATACTTAGGGTGTTCGATTAGGTTTAATTTGTTAGGGTTATGTTGAGACTTACCGGTTAGACTAAGACTTGACCGGTCTGACAGGTTGAGGTTTGATTAAGACTAACCCTGTTAGGTTAGGACCTACTCTAATTAGGTTTAGACTTGACCGATTAGACTAGTTGGTCGGTCAGACTGAGACTTGGTGACCTCGGTTAGATGTATACTGTTATGTAAAAGTTTGGTCAGTTAACTAATTGAGGTTTGACTGGTTAGGTTACGACTAGGTAGACCAGGGTAAGTTTTTGACCAGTTTGACTAAGTTAAGTCTAGGTTGAAGTTTGATCGGATTACTAGCTTAATATTTAGTCTGTTAAATTTTGGTTGGTTTGACTGAGGTTTGACCGAAGGTCGGTTTGACTAAGACTTGACCCGTTAGGTTGAACCTAATAGACTAAAAGATGTAGGTTTAGTCTTTTAGTCCGAGACTGGGTCTGTTAGGTTGAGACTTGACCGGTCTAATATGCTGAACCTTAACTTTTTAGACACAGGTTTAGTCTTTAGTCTGAGACTTTACAACGAAATATAATCGTGACTACACCGTATTCACATTCCCCTACACATATTCCCACTACGTTCTACGGAGATTCTCAGATTAGGATTCAGATATGGTTCTATCGCTTACATATACTCGATAGATGATATATATACGTCCGTTAACCGTGATTATTCTATTGTCAGGAAGATACAGTGACGTCACGATAGATGGATGGTTAACTTGACTGTGTTATCGATTCACACTGAGTGCACCTTCTATTGACAGACACGATGTAGTCTCTTCACATGTCACCCTTCACAGTACAACACGTGAGGAAACCTCAGGTAGTACTGTATACCATCTCGTTATACCGATTATATATAGGTCGTGAATAAATTCACGATCTAGTATTAGACTGGGTTCCAAAGAGTGTTGGACCCATACCTATAGAAATGGCTACCCAGATTGGATAACTCTATAATTACACCCTCTTGTTGTAGTAAACTCCGTCTCGAAAGGTCATGTTGACCGGTTAGGTTAACACTTAGCCTTTTAGGTACAGGTTGAGACTGTTAGGTTCAGTTTAGTCTGTTAGGTTAAGATTTAACCTCTAGTGTATAAGTTTAGTCTAAGTTTGTTAGACTGAGGTTTAACTTGTCAGACTAAGACTTGGTCTGTTAAGTTTAGGTTAAACTTGTTAGGTTGAGTTTTAGTCTGACAGACTTAGGATGTTAGGTTCAGAATTAGACTGTTAGGTTCCGTGACAACCTTGTCTGGACGCTCAGGGAGGGATACAAACTAGTAACACTTAAGATACAGTGTCCGAGTATCCCTTCGTTACCCTAGTCTTATTTTGGTGGAGAGTTACTTCTAATCACTAGCCGTGTCCATTGGTGTCCAAGATTTTGGAGTTGGGTATGGGTTGGGTACTGGTCTGTCCATCGATTTGAGGATGATAGGCCATTGATAAGTTGGCCTTGATGTCGAGAAGCTGGCATAACGATCACCAGAAACGGGAGATAAAGTGTTTGCCATGATCAGAGACGAGGTCAGATGGTGTGCCATGTTTAGAGAAGACATGTTGAAGGAAAATTATGGCTATGTCTTTGGCATCAATGTCACAATACGTGGGGATGAATAAACCCATCTTTGTTAGTCTATCGACGATGACTAGGATTGTGTTGAATCTGTTGGATAGAGGAAGTCCTTCAACAAAAGCCATCAAGATGGAATCCCAAGCTTGTTCTCCAATTGGTAAGAGCTTGAGTGGTCCAAATGGTTTATGGTGAATGGATTTTGCGTTGCAACAGGCAGTACAAGACTTGACATAGTCAGTGACAAAAGCGATGATTTTTAGCCAATAGTATTGCTGTTGAATGTTGTTAATAGTCTTGCCGATTCCTGGGTGTCCCGATAGTCAATGGTTGTGGCAGGATCTGAGGATGTCGAGTTGAAGGTCCTGGTGGTCTGGCATGTAGTACAGACCATTATACAGCAGGAAATCACCGTCTGTCGATAAGGACCATGGGTCAGGTCGGTCATCGGCAGGTGGTAATTTCCGTCGGAGTCTCTGTATATGTGTTTGAGCAAAGGGGTCTGAACGAATTCCTTGCTTGATGGAGGAAAAAAGAGAGGCTGAGTTGAGTACTATGGCTCGCAGAAGTAACTGTCCAGCCTTGAAGATGGTCTGAATGTTATGAGGCTTAGCTTCTGTATAGTTGCTACTCCCCCCTTTAGGGTACACGTTGCCACGACGTGTGAGTGCATCTGGTTTTGTTCCAAGATGGCATGATAGCAAATAATGTAGTTGAATCCTGAGAGATATTCCGACTTGCCGACAGGTGAGTTGTTTTGTTGTCGCAAAGTATTCAAGCTTTTTGTGGTCAGATAGGACAAGGACTACATGGGTAGCGCCTTTGAAGTAGTTTCTCCATTGTGTGAAGGCCTCAAAGATGGTAAGGAGTTTCTTGTCATATATCTCATAGTTTAATTCAGCTGGACTCAAGCTTTGGGAATAGAAAGTGATAGGATGGATATCACTGTCATCAGGAGAAATTTGGGAGATGATTGTGGCAACGGCATAGTTGGCTGTGTCTGTTTCGACAATAATAGGATTGTTGGGGTCAAAATGGGTGAGGATTGGGGCCTCAGTGAAGGCAAGCTTGAGGTGTTAGAAAGTGTCATTTTGCGGTGTATTCCATGCAAAAAAGGTATCTTTATGCATAAGTCGTCTCAGTGGAAGTACAATGTCAGAGAAACAAGCGATGAAGTGTCTGTAAAAGTTGGTGAAACCCAAAAAGGACTGAACATCTTCAAGGGTTTTGGGTATTGGCCAGCCTTGAATTGCTTCTGTTTTGGCAGGATCCATGGACACACCAGCTGGCGACATGATGAAACCTAAAAATTCAACGGAAGTAGAGTGGAAGATAGATTTCTTGGGCTTGATATGAAGGTTATGTTCCCTGAGATGAGTGAGGACATTTCGAACATGTTCCTGGTGATTGTTGATATTGTTGGAAAATACTAGAATGTCATCCAGGTAGACTACGTCAAAGCGATCAGTCATAATGTCACCGGAGAGTTTGTGAAACCCATCGGCAGCACCAAAAACTCAAAGGCTCCATATCGGGTGTGGAAGGCTGTTTTCCATTCGTGGCCAGGCTTGATCTGAACATTATAATAGCCAGCGCAAAGATCGAATTTGGTGTAGATTTTCACTGACTTGAGCTGGTCGATAAGATTGCCATTGAACACCCACATCACCCCCACCATAGGCAACCTGCCTGCAATGCAGATGGGATTTCTACCCTGCCCACTGGGCAAGGCACCACACCCCATGGCAGTGCAGACTAGTCATTGACCCGCAGAGTAGTTTGACACATGCTCCCTCAACGACCCTAGGTTCATTGAGCAGCTCACAATAGCACATTTGTGATGTCGTGCAGCACGCCACCATCAAGCGTGCTGACTGAGAGCAATGACTAGCCACTCAAATGCCAGCATTTGAGATTGTGCACAATATGCCTCCCAATCTTTGGGATGCATTGTGCACCATTGAATACTCCCCAGAGGGAGTATCGCCTGCTATATGTGGGAATGGAGATAACACCCTCCGTTTGGAGGATGTTGACATTTGGGTTTGGCTCAAGCTAATTAAGCCAAAGACAATCTTGTCCTTCTTCAAAAGCTCACGGACTTGTTCACAGTCCATGGCCAATGGGGCTGATCTTGCTGGCATGTACTGGCAGCAAGATTTACTGACACTGCTATCTACCAGTGTCAAAATGGTTGTCACGAATGGGTATAAAGTGATACCATCAGTATATATAGCACCCACAACTGTGTCAAAGTATTTTTGACATTGTGCCCTTTTGGGACAGTTCATGGAGCACTCGTTATTGTGGGCGCATATGGTTCATGACAGAATGTCAAAGATAAAAGGTCATGGGTTCAACTCCTGGTCTGTGCAGTAATTATGGGGACTTGTACTTTGCTACCCCCTGTCACATTGTCACATCACAACAATGACTCATCACACTAGTTGATAACATAATGCTGCTACTGGGTCCCTGGGGTCCTATATGGCTTACAGTTATGAGTACTGGGGGGCTTCTATGTATACTTGTGGATGAATCCTTGTGGGTCGCATGGAACTGGGTTTGATGGTGCCCTATGTGATTGCTCTGCCATTGCACCTCAAGGGTTCAGTGCCCTAAAGGGGGGATTGTCACAAATGGGTATAAGTGATACCATCAGTATATATAGCACCCACAACTGTGTTCAAGTATCTTTGACATTGTGCCCTTTTGGGACAGTTTGTAGAGCACTCATTATTGTGGGCATGTATGGTTCATGACAATGGTGTTTGAGTGGAAATGCCCTCCTGAGGGCACATCACTTGACAAGCTAGCCCAGTGGCTAGGTATACATGTGGGAGTAGACCCCGCTAAGGCTCTAGTCAATATAGAGCCCTACTTTGTGCGCAGGCAGAGTAAAATCTGCTATAACAAAACCACACAGAGGGTTCTCGATGCCTGCGAAGGCCAGACATTCACCGGCCTTCATCTACCTATGCCCCCTCATCCCCCTGGCTACTGGGGAGAGCCATCCACATCTGACGACTCATCACTCAACAGATGAGGCAGAGGACCACCCCATTCGAAGGCACATATGGATGTGCCATTGATGGAGGTCTCCGCACTGACCACTCCCCCATCTGCATCCGCTATCGCTGTTAGATCCCAGATCTGACTTCCACTGTTCTGACGTTTTCCACATTCCGATAAGCCCTTTCTGCTTATTTCCAATATTCCCCATTTATCATTCCCAGTCACGATACTATTTTTATTTATCCCCATATGTCTTATCTCAATCTCTGTACTCACCCCAATTTTGGAACTCCGTATCACACCCTTATCTTTCCGTTTCCGATTTCGGAATTCCCCATGTTCTCTTAAATTTGCTTTCTTCGTTTGAGCCTTCCTTAGCATATATATCTTCTTTCTTTTGTTGTTATATCTCTTTCTTCGTTATACTTCATTATATCTTGTTACATCTTTGATACATCTCTATTACATCTTCATTGCACTTCACTATAACTCATTAAAACTCGTTATCTGCTACAACCTGTGACATCTTTCTCATCCGTAACGAGCCTTGAACCTTTCAGTCCTTATTCTGATTTTCTCCAATTATTCCGACTACTCTGACTCTGAAACTCTCAACATTTCGAAACCCATTCTTTGATTACACTCGCTTTCCCGTAAAGCCAACACCCTTACTTGATATTCATTTATCATTAACCCTATCCCCCTGCATTCGATTATTCTGATTTCAAAATACCCAAGATCTTTCACTTGTCTCTGATAAGTCTTAACATACTATCTGTCACTGATCCTTTCCAAATAGACCTGATCATCGGAACTCTGATATATCCGTCCGGTCTCAAATCCGAAATACCAGGGCACTAGAAATCCAAGAGGGCACAACTCATAAGTTGAAGCTAACACCTGTATAGATCAGTCTTCAGATCTCCAAAATTTCCGACTCATCCAATATTCCACGCATTTCCAAATATTGCAATCCCAATTTCGGTCAAGGAGAGTTCCAACCCAACCCAACCAGGCATCCGATCCAGCCCCCTAACAATCGCAGTGGATGACAACAGTATGGAAGTCGACCCAGCTGACTCCCTCTACTACGACAATACAGTCAAAGTAGCCACACAGTCGTCTTCGACTGCGCCTGCACCAGTATATGCTGATCCTCCATCAGCGTAAAGTTGCCCGAACCTCCTGAGGTTCAGTCTGTGGGGAGGATGTAAGAATGTATACTCTTATAGTAGCATATATGCTACTATCTAAGGTATATAAGTCACCAGAGTGACTTATGGGTTGTATTATGTAAGCCACCCACTAGGGGCGCTTGTAGATAGTGGACAACTATACAGTTGTCCACAAGTAATTAGATAAGCAAGATAACCTTTACCTGTAACCACACTACTGCAGGTACCAATACTATATATTGGCTCAGTCTGCCTTGTGTGAACAGTAAGGAACCTTACAGTCTTAGGAACTATGGCAGTATGCATACAAATTAATACACCCAGCTAACAACATAGGCGATTTGTATTGAAAACCAAACCTTTTTTAATAAAAACATACCATCAGCAAAGTGCATTTTATCTTACACTTACCAGAGTTTACACCGAAACATCTTGAACACTGAATTATGGTTCAGTGATAAGGGTCGAGTATGCAAATACAAGAATGGTCAGTGAGAAGCAACCACATGGAAATTTCAGGAGGAGAGGGTCATCAGCACACATACCCTGGAAACCTTCCACATGTAGAGCCAAGTCACCAGTTACGAACATTCAACAGATACACTGACAAAGCTCAGCTTTGTCTTACATGGCCAACCTGTACTACATTCAGTGATATACTTCCCTCAGGCTCAAGCTCACTTGCTTCATATGTAGTAGGTAATATGAGTGTCCCTCAAGCATCCAAATTCTAATCTCTTCAGTGAGCTCCCATGTTTCTTCTTCTGTCTGTGCCAGTGGAGACTCTTTCAGGTTAAAATGCATACTCACAGGCCGTAATCACCGACCAAAATCATGGGCAGTTGCATAAAATCACATCCACCAATAGACCAAAAAAAAAAACTGGAAGCTCCATTTTATTGTAAATGCTGCTGACATTTTTTTTGCACATTTATCAATTTTAGAACAAGAGTGTCTATAAATAGGTTAGGATCACAGATAGTGCAATCATGTGACCATTTTCCATGATCACTTTCAAGGTCTAGCACTGGAAGGAAAGCATGGTTTAAGAAACTGTAAAGGACAATTCTCTTATATTGTACAGAAAAGCTTACAGCTATTCCAGTTATGTAAGGCTGATGACCAACATTCACTGCATTTAGCTCCCAAAAACCAATGTCGCAATATCTCCACAATGAGTGTGAGTTAAGCTATTTCCTTTCAGATATGTAATGTACAGTAGTATGGCTAATATATAATCCATAAAATATCTATTTAAATCATGTATTCAATATTGAAGCATCAGCCATAATATAATTTATTCTCATCGCATTCCTCAGTGGAATTGTCCAGTATTTTGCATTTGTTTTCCCAAATATTGTATCTTCCTTTATCTCAAAGCATTTGGTATTATCACAATCCCTGAGTGAGTTCAGCTTGCAGCTATATGCTGACTCTGTCAATTTCTCTACTCATTATATAGGCTTCTATGGAGGCAGTAGGTCAAGTATAATGTATATATAGAGTTAAATTACAATATCTGAACATTACAGAACATTTGGATACGTGTGTAGCCAACAATGGCCTCCACACTCAATTTGTTGACAGTTTCAACACCTTGTCACAGTGTGTGACACCTTGTTGTTTTTCCTTACCACTCCAGCATGGGATCCTCAAAAAAGAAAATTCACAAGCCATGGGATGTGCCAGACCCTGCCCTTGTTGTTGATGGACCACAAAAGCGCAAGCCTTCTGCTCGCGCTGGTGCTAACATTGACACAGCTCCTGAGCCTAGATCCACTCCAAGTCCACCTCCTGCTGCCATCTTACTAGAGAGACAGGAATATGGAGGTTCTGAGTATGAAATGACAGATACAGGTGGTGATGCCATGAGCCCAGGAATGGGCAGTTTTGGATGAAAAACCCCTAGTGCCAGCGATGCAAGTGCCCACATTGCTGGTTCTGATCACGACCACAGCTCAAGTGAACTTACACCACCTCAAAAGGTACCTGCCCCCAGCAAGAAATCTCTTGCTCGTTTATGATTTATTGTATAAAGTCCCCACAGACAAATATAATAAATGGTGGGAAAGTGACCTAAATTGGGTTAGCTTCTTCACAAGAACATACAATTCAGACATGAAGTAGCGTTACTACAACACAAGGCAAGTCGACATCTGGTATTTTTACATGTACCTCAGGTAAAAAAAGACGTGTTACAGGAACGTAGTTATTGAGGTCTCTTCCGAGTTCCGACCTACTGCGTAAGTCCCATAGATACGGCGCTTCAATGACTAATCAACATCACATGGACATGAACGTAAACAGAGTGTTATTACATTGTAGAAAGTGTGACTAAAATATAGCGATCACTTAATACTTATATAGTGATCACTCAATACTTATATTACGATATTATAGTATCGTTTATCATTTAGATGATACAGATGAGATCCTATCTCGACTGAGTAATAAACACGGATGACGCGAACGGAAGGGTCGGAGATCCGAAACCGGGTTCGAGTAAGTAACTAAGCAATTCGGTGAATTTTTCCTTTTATTGGAGTCGGTACAACTTTATCTTCGGTGAGCTGGGTATTAGTAAGGACCCTACCGACGTTCCAGTAGTTACAGGTACAGTTCCTTCGAAACACACAATTTAAACCGTGTATAACTTCCCTTAAGAGAAAAGAGACGTGGTCCGAAACAGAGATCCCACCTATCGGTCTTCAGCTACCTCCCTTTCAATCCATGTAAAAGTTTAAGGTGTACCAAACTCCTTCTGTTACTTACGAAAACAGAGTGTACCATTACTCTCAGCCCACTTCTACTTCTCCTTAGGGGTACTACGGAGAAGTCTCCTTTTCACCCACCACCACCTCGACTATACATCTGTTAGACACCGTGTCCCCGCCCAGGAACTTGGAGATCTCGGTCGTGTTGAAGTACCGCCGGGAACGTACACCAACACTGTTGACATCCTGGTGGTACTCACGACACTACCTTCAGACATTTCCGTTCCGAAACTCCTCCCGTAAAATGTCATTGTAAACCACATAGACGTACGACATAGTTTTAAGTAGTCATAAACAGATTTATGGATCGACTCCGAGTGGTCTCGACTCTGGGTTCGTAAATCGTAGAGTCTCCTGTGATCTGCTACAAAAGGTATAAATAGATACTCTGTTTCGAACAGGAAGAAGTTTGTGACACCTGTACAGACCTCTATGTGGAACTACAGTAACTCTTAGAAGGACGTGTCACCCAGTATACCTTGTATCAGACCATCGTGGAGTGATAGTAACATAAGTAGGAGTAGTAGGTTGAGTTTGACATCGAAGTCCCCGTATCGAAGTCCCCGTATCGGGACGGTGACGAGAAAAATGGTAAGAACAAACTACACCGTAGAAAACGGAAAAACTAGAAAAACTCTTCAAGATTTATAAACTCTTTGATTATTCTCCTCAATCAACTACCTTTTCTCTCTTGAATGTCAAATTGAATGTAGACTTGGTTCGTACTACAGTTGCTCTCTGGACCGTGGGAAGAAGCATTGGAGTTCGCCGGTGAGGAGGAACTCTACAGAGGTCGACACCAGTAATTCCTGTTTGAACACCCGGAAATACAGAAACCTTTTGAACGTCCTATTAAGTCCCTCACTCAACCGTGACTCCCAAAGCGTCGGTTACCGTTACATCTAACGGGTGAATTGGAGAGGGAGTCAGTGCAATTACCTATACAACTACCAACAGTGACGTAGAACTCTACGACGACAAGATTTACCATGTACTGTGGTATAAAGACTACTCCATGTACAATAACTTTTCGTCACACCCGCTCACGTACTGTTTGGGAAATCATCGAGGGAACATCAACAAACTCGATTAAAAAGACAAAGTTGTTGGAAGAACC
>MU134504.1:12554-30765 GCA_015039355.1 Ramaria rubella
CGTGTTGGATAGTCGAGAAGCCTACCCGTCGATTTCCGGCTGTACGCCTTCAGTCGTGATCCAAACACGTACCCTGTCCCACTCATGAAATATGAGAAAGTATGTAAGGTATTGTAATAAAAGTCGATGAGGGACAATGGTCGTGAAAGTGTTCTTCCTTAAGATAAAATGCTGTATGCACTTCCGTGGATGCTACCTGGACGTAAACAGTTGATACATCTTGTAGAGAACGGCAAATACTCGTGGACCGGTCCTGGTGTATCACAGGACCAATACCTATTAACGAACTAGGTAGTGAATCTACTACAAAACGGATAAACATACCGGGCCACTCGAGGAGTACTCAACGTACAGTTTTTTTGTGATTTATTGTATAAAGTCCCCGCAGACAAATATAATAAATGGTGGGAAAATTGGGTTAGCTTCCGACAATCAATCCAGCTTTCATCTATGAAAACCAGACATTCAGGGCATGAGGCACCAATTTGGAATTGAAAGCGCGTGTGAGATGCTGCAGTGTGCTCAGCTGCAGCTTTTGAGAGCTAGGAAGAATGATTAGCAGGTGGCTGGGTTAGGAGTACAGCACTGAGCGCACACTACTCACCCTTTCATGTGAGAGTCCAAGCTCAGTCAAGGCATCCCATATTGTGGATATACCTACAATGATGCCATGCTGTTGCAGCAGCTGAGATTGCATCTCATCTAGGTAGATATCTGGACTTCATTCCACAAGCGACAATAAGAACTGTGGGACATTCAGCAAACAAAAGGCTGTCGCAGCATAGGCACATACATTTAACTCTTCTGTATCCATGACTCTTTTCCTTTTCTGTTGTTTCACTGACCTCTCACTAACAACCTCACATGTTTCTGCCCACTGCTTGAGGATTCATTCATTCGACAACCCATTTGGATATGTTCAGGCTTTGTCCTATTTCGGTGACTTTTGATTTAAGAGTAAAGTGTTGATATATCACACACTCTCAGAGGTCAATTGTGTCAAAAAACATCTTTGGCCTGTTATCTTTGACAGAACAAAGTCAGTAACAACAAATGTGGTTAAGGAACCCTTCCAACGAAGTTGGAAGTGTTAGCCACAATGTATGCAAAGTGTACAGACTGAGACAGTAAGGGAAATGGTGCCATGATGGTGCCTACTTGTCAAAACTGGGATAGAGAAGGAATTTGAAAGAAGAAAGCAGAGTTTATTGAACAGATAAAGTTCTGGTGATGCTAGCGACATTTATCATTAGGAATGAAGAGGGATAGAGATGAGAGGATGATGAGTTCAGAATAGTCGTTAGACTCGTCTTATGACTTAGATGTATAAATGACACCAAGTAAAGAGAGGGGGAAGACTTATGATAATAGAACTAAAGGAATACATGCATTCTATCCTACTGTTTTATACCAGACGTATTCACTGAAATTGGATAGACACCATGTGGACTATATGCTAAATGGAGGTATAGCTATCATAGTTGTTGATGTTCCTATCTATTGATATTGGAGCCGCATGTATTGACAATTGGTTGTTAGGTTGAGTGATCTGCCCTTGACGGCGAATATCACTAGTGTCGGTAGTGTCAGTAAGATGTGGCGAGGATGGCAATGGTGATGAGTGTTGTTAAGTGCTGAATCATGACAAATTGAATATGTCCGGCAACAGCATAGATGGGCTGGGGGAGTGTTTCGCGCCATCTGGTTGATGTTGAGGTTCCAGAGGGCAGTGTCACACACTGTGACAAGGTGTTGCAACTGTCAACAAATTGAGTGTGGAGGCCGTTGGCTACACATGTATCCAAATGTTCTGTAACGTTTCAGATATTGTAATTTAACTCTATACATACATTATGCTTGACCTACTGCCTCCATAGAAGCCTATATAATGGGTAGAGCAATTGACAGAGTCAGCATATAGCTGCAAGGTGAACTCACTCAGGGATTGTGATAATACCAAATGCTTTGAGATAAAGGAAGATACAATATTTGGGAAAACAAATGCAAATTACTGGACAATTTCACTGAGAAATGTAATGAGAATAAATTATATTATGGCTGATGCTTCAATATTGAATACATGATTTAAATAGATATTTTATGGATTATATATTAGTGTTAGGATGCCAGATTTGACGTCAGGGTCGGATTTGGTCGGAACTCTCCTTGACTGAGATCGGTAGTCACAATATTCAGAAATGCGCGGAATATTGGATGACTCAGAAGTCAGAGATCCAAAGACTGATCTATACGGGCATTGGCTTCAATGTATGGGTTGCGCCCTCTTGGATTTCTAGTGCCCTGGTATTTTGGATTGAAGACCGGAAAGTGTTATCAGGGTCCCAATAGGTCGGGTCTATTCAGAAGGTCAGTGCCAAAGATATGTTGAGACTTATCGGAGATGAGTGGGGGTTTCGGGTATTCGGGAATGGAATAGTCAATGTGGATAGAATAGGGGTAACGATAAATCAATATCGAATGAGGGTTAGCTTTACTGGAAAGCGAGTGTAATCAAGGAGGGTTTTGGAATGTTGGATGAGGTAGGATCGGAAATAATTGGAATAATCGGAATAATCGAAATAATCAGAATAATCAGAATACTGAACAAGGTTTGAAGGCCTTATTGCAGGTAGAAGTTTTGGAGCAATGAAGTGTAATAAAGATTTAATGATATAGGATGGGCGGGATATATCAGGGTGTTGTGAGTTATATTGGAATAACAAGTTGAGGTAACGAGATATGAAGGATGTGAGATATGTAAAAAGGGTATAAGATATATGATATAAGAGATATATACAAGCTAAAGAAGCTTGATCAAGAGAAAATGTATTTAAGAACATGCAGGATTCCGAAATCGGAAACGGAAGATAAGGGTGTGTGCTATGGAGTTCTGAAGTCAGAGCAAATACGGAAATCAAGATAAGATGTATGGGGATAATACCAAAATAGAATTGTGACTAAGAAAATGGGGACATGTTGGAAATAAGCAGAAAAGGGCTTATCAGAATACATGAAACATCAAAATAACACAAGTCGGATCTGGAATCTAACAGTATCTCCCTTTTATGGCCGAGCCCTCGAGGCTGATTACGCTATTGAATACCGTGGGAAGTTTTGGGTGTCGGTTATCCGTAAAGGCTGAGATCTTGGATTGGACATATATATAGGGAAAATGCTTTGTGGAAGTGAAAATCACCTTTTGATCCCCTACCACCACCACCTTAGAGAAAAACATGCCATTGCGCTCCAGGTCGTCGTCGCCCACGTGTTCTGTTATTTAAATCAGCTCCAGCAAAGAGCTCGCCACCGAAGTGAGAGAATACGAGCGGAAAAGGGTGGAGCTGGAGACTAGGATGTGGAAAAGGGCAAAGGCGAAGCAGGAGAAGCAGGAGAGAGAGGCGGCGGAACAGCAGGAGCGGGATCAGAAGGAGAAGGAGGAACGGGAGTGGAAGGAGCAAGAAGAACGGGATCAGAAGGCAAAGGAGAAGGAGGATGCTGACCAGAGGAGGTGGAAGGAGGAGGTGGATCGGCAGAAAGCCAAATTGACGTGAGCAGTGCGGGAGGAGTTGAGGTGGGAGGAAGCCCGACTCAAAAATGTTTCGGTAAGTCGGAATTTGTCTGCTAATTGATACATTGACAGAAGGATTGGACTAGCCGGAAAAGGCTGATCAAGAACCAAAGGTCGACCAGAATCCAAAAGGCAGTTTGGAATTCATCGGAGGCCGAAAACAGCATCTTGAGGATGTATGGTCGGAGGCTGACGACTATGACGATCGATGTGTGCTCTGTCAGACGCAGGGGCTGGAGTGCATTGATGAGGAATGGGAATCCGAGAAATCACGGAAGCGGGCATGCATTCAGTGTCAAAATGATCGGAAGAAGTGCACGAGGCCAGGCAATGCGGATTTCGTGGTGGAGATGGCAGGGAAATTGTCGCTGCCGGCATCCAGGCAGGTTCAGGCAGAGAACACAGAAACCAAACCAGGACCGGCGACAAAAAGATGTAAGGCGGAAGCGGTCACGGATCAGGAAGGGGTGGCGTCATCGGGAAAGGGTAAAGGAAAGGAGCGGGGATGGAGGACAATGCAGAGGACCAAGCGGAGGATGTGGGGCTCGCAGTGGAAATCTGCGGGCTCTGCAAAACAAGTCATTCCCTCACGAAGTGGCTCCACTACAATGTGGAGGGGATGGCAGCCTCCAACGATATGTTGAAGAGGTCGCACAGGATCGCAGAGATCAAGTTCAAGTTCTGGAAGAAGCGGTGGGAGACATACCAAGGAGTGTCGGCACCACAACCGGAGTTGGGGTTGGAAACCGGGTCAGAGAATGAGGGGGCAAATGTCAGGCTGCAACCTGAACTGGAGAAGGAAGGTGTCGGAGAAGAGAAAAGAAAAGGTGAGGGAAGCAGACAACATTGGAATGGACGTTGATGTCGTTCTGGAGGTACTGGAGAAGGAGGTTCTGGAGGAGGCAGAAATTGCCAAGGAACTGGAGGCGGAAGTTGGCCAGGAGGCAGTGAATCCAGGAGATGTGGATTCGGAAAAACAAGTTGAAGAGGAATCGGGAAAAATGGCGGGGCTTGGACCAGAGGTCAATGGGCCGGAAGAGGAAACGATGCAGCAATTAGGAGTCGGAAGGAGAGAAGTAAATAAATCAGAAGTGTTTTTTGGCGAAGTAATATAGAATGTTTTTTAGAGAATGAAGTTGTTTCTTGTTGTTTTAAGATCAGGAAAAAAAAATTGAAATGATTGGGAAAATGGAAAACTCAGAAAAACAGAAATGATCAGAAAAACAGAAATGATCGGAAAAACAGAAATGATCGGAAAAACAGAAATGATTGGAAAAACAGAAATGATTGGAAAAACGGAAATGATCAGAAAACTCGGAAAGATGAGAAACAGTAAATCAAGGATGTTTGAAGTTCAAGGGTGTCAGAGAAGGGAAAAGTCGGAATCGGATGAATGTCAGGATTGACTCGGGATCGGGATTGGACTTGTAAGAAATCATGAAGAAGTTTGAGAGGGTCAGAATATCGAGATGTGAACGGTCATAGATGTTGAAGGAGTTTCAAAATTGCGGGATGTAAATAGAAGCTTAGTAGGAGCGAGAAATTGAAGCATTGGGTTGGAAGTTGTCGGAAAAAGATCGGAGTAGGAGTGGGGATTGGAATAGATAAGTTGTCAACATAGTGGCTACTCCCCCTTTAAGGTAGATGTCCCATTGTCTACCTCAGGTGTCGGAGGGTAGGTAAAGGAGTTGGAGTGTTGGAGGACCGAAGGATTCATCGGAAATGTATTGGCTTTTCTAGGAATGAACGGTGTTTTCTTGGAAATCTGAGAATTCGGAGAATATCAGAAGTTTTTTGGACTTGAAAGGGGACAAGAGGAGTGAATCGGAAATTTTGGGATATTTGGAGAAGTGTTTGCAAGGGAAACAGAGTAAGGAAGATGTGTAGGGGAGAAAAGGGTGTTAGAAAAGATAGGAATTGGAATGTTTTGTTGGAATTGTGGGTTTGTTTTGGAAACATTGGTAAGGTGCTTAATATTCGGCCAGGAATATTGTCCTAATGGTTGAAGGGTCGGAATCATGTCGGAAACATGAGTTGGAGAATGTACAGGTGGTGCATTCATGGATACGAGGGGTTTAACAGCACCTTTCGAGGGGGATTGTTATTGATTCCGAAGGTGGTTTGTCAGTTATTGTCCCATAACACAGAATTCGGTATTGATAACTAGGCTTAGAGTCAGAGTAACTGTGTTGTATGTTGAATAGTCGGATTCAGGAATCTGGAAGTCAGAGGTCAGAAAACTAAATCTTGGAAGTGGAAGGATGTCTTTGAGGAAGATTCAGCGTTCAGACTTGGAGATCATCCTGGGGTGTTCTTGAGGAAGTACAGATGTACTGTGCAGAATGTATCAGATGAAATCCTATAGCTAGAGCCTCATTAACATATTCTCAAGGTGGTTCTGGCATAACTAGATGTAAGGAAAATGATTTCCCAAAGTGAGATTCTCTCCCTCCGATAGTTGGATGAGGTAGGATCGGAAATAATCAGAATAATCAGAATAATTGGAATACCGAACAAGGTTTGAAGGCCTTATTGCAGGTAGAAGTTTTGGAGCGATGAAGTGTAGTAAAGATTTAATGATATAGGATGGGCGGGATATATCAGGGTGTTGCAAGTTATAACAAGTTGAGGTTACGAGATATGAAGGATGTGAGATATGTACAAAGGGATAAGAGATATGACATAAGAGAGATATACAAGCTAAAGAAGCTTGATCAAGAGAAAACATATTTAAGAACATGCAGGATTCCGAAATCGGAAACGGAAGATAAGGGTGCGTGATATGGAGTTCCGAAGTCAGAGTGAATACAGAAATCAAGATAAGACGTATGGGGATAATACCAAAATAGAATCATGACTAAGAAAATGGGGAGCTAAATGCAGCGAATGTTGGTCATCCACCTTACATAACTGGAATAGCTGTAACTGCAATGAACCAGCTTCTAAAAACTTGTGGGCAAAGTGCAATACAGAGAATGCTCAGGCTATTTTCGGTCACAGCCAATACCAAATGAGGACCATCACGACCTGGCGAACACTATCTTGAGTGTGGGAAAAAAGTCTAATCAATTCTATTTGTGGGAACAGCAATAGAGAAACGTGAATGAACTTTTGATATCCTACAGGACGGTACGAACGATTCCCATCGGACTTCGTCCTCCCCAGGGAATCATAATTGGTCAATAGCCTTTAGATATGTTTCCTATCTAGACACCCCTGGTTTCCATACATCTATATAAGCAGAAGATAGCTCACACTGGAGGCATAGAAAGGTTTTCCAGTCAGGAAAAACTTGGGAAAAACTTAATAAGGGGTCAGATTTTACTGGAGTAATTCAGGGTAAGATAATTGTTAGAAAATTCCTATTTCCTTATAATAGTCATAATATTTGCATAGGATTATCCCAATCATCCAGGAAAATTATGAGAAAACACTAAATAAATCCAAATTCACTTACAGTTTTCCCATCCCAGAGTACTTTCTATAAATCTGACCACTATCTATGTTTTTCTTAGGATTTTCTGGGTGGGAAAATTTTACTATGCCTGCAGTGTCATGTACATTCACTATCCTTGTTATACACCTGGGTTAGAGGCATTTGTCTTATAGTCCATTGACATCCCCTTACATATAACAAGGATAGCTGGTCATCTGCACCCTCTCTATGCCCTCGACCAACCACCCTATTCACCTACCGTCACCTCTCCCTATCAACATTCTTTTGTCAAGACTCCGGTGTACTCCTCTACTCTTGACATGGCACACCTTTATAGGTTCCAAAGCCCTCTGTCTCATACCCGTTGAGTTCTACCCCCACTATCTCTACCTGCATGTCGCAACACCAGGGTGACTCTACCCAAACCCTTTGAGGTTTACTCCCCCCACCTGACACCTCTGGCACTTGCCATCTCTACGTCAGGCTGCTCAACTGACAACACGCACAGGGAGGTTTTCTGTCACCACAACCATGTGATCAACCCCTTGGGGATGACCTGGAAGCCATGGTTCAAACACTACCACCAAGGATGCATTAGTTTAGATGTTCTATACCAATGCCACTTCCCTAGATACTTACTTAGTATCAGCATCACCTCATTCTAGAGTCAGGAGGATCACTGACCCATTCCATGATTCCTTCCTCTCCTATCCCTCCAACTATGCTGCACCTCAATGGGGGTCCAGCACCACGCCCACCCTACACTCCTCCAACTTCTGAGTCAAGTTGTTGGATCATCTGCCCTCACATGCTATGTCACCTTCTGGAACCCCCATATTCCCTCTATGCAGGAGCTCATAGTTCTAGCAGCAGAACTCACTCTCGCAGGTGACACTCAGTCACTCCCTAGGAGGATGCACACTCCTGGCAGAACTAACCCTAGTCATCAGGATGACGACTCTTGAGAGGGGGGGTAATATAAGGGGAACTCCACACTTACTACAGCGGAGTTCCTACTAGTCCAGTAGACTCCTGGGGAGTGCATATCTGGTACCACATCCTTCTTATCCCCTTATCTTAGTCCGCCCCCAACCTATCACAGACATATGGTAGACCTGACACTCTATCTTAGTTATCTTTCGGCAGGTTATCTTGAGTATCTCCGATTGGTAGATAGTGCTATGCATATTGATTGGTTGATATCCTTTAGATATGTTTCCTATCTAGATGCCCCTGGTTTCCATATGTCTATATGAGCAGTAGATAGCTCATGTACATTCACTATCCTTGTTATACATGGGTTGGAGGCATTCGTCTTATAGTCCATTGACATCCCCTTACAGTACTACCCAATGCCCTGTCAATCAATGGATTGTAGTGAGTGGGTTAGTGGTGCTGTGAAAGGCAGTAAATTCTCGCAGTAAAGTACTTGTTTTCAACTGGGCTAAAAGGCCACTATGCCAAGTTATTTGGCACAGTCTGCAAGCACTATTTAAGCAGCAACATATTACAGAGTCACCAACCGACAAAACGGTCTGTAACAGTACTGTTAGATCCCAGATCCGACTCGTGTTATTCCGATGTTTCATGTATTCCAATAAGCCCTTTTCCGCTTATTTCTGACATGTCCCCATTTATCATTCTTAGTCACGATTCTCTTTCAATGTTATCCCTGTACGTCTTATCTTGATTTCCATATTTGCTCTGACTTTGGAACTCTGTATCACACACCCTTATCTTCCGTTCCCGATTTTGGAATCCCACATGTCTTAAATATGTTTTCTCTTGATCAGGCTTCTTTAGCTTGTAAATCGTATCATATCACTACCTTTCGTATCACTATCTCTCATATCACCTTCTATCTCTTATATCATATATCTTATACCCTTTTCACATATCTCGCATCCTTCATATCTCGTTACCTCAACTTGTTATTCCAATATAACTCGTAACATCCTGACATATCCTGCCCATCCTCTATCATTCAACCTTTATTACACTTCATTGCTCCAAACTTCTACCTGCAATAAGGCCTTCAAACCTTGTTCGGTATTCCGATCATTCCGATCATTCTGATCATCCCGATCATTCTGATTATTCCAACCCTACCTCATCCGACATTCCAAACCCTCCTTGATTACACTTGCCCTCCAGTAAAGCCAACCCTTACTCGATATTGATTTATCGTTATCTCTATTCCATCCGCATTGACTATTCCATTCCCGAATATCCGAAGCCCCTGCTCATCTCTGATAAGTCTCAACACATCATTGGCACTGACCTTCCGAATAGACCCGATCAATCGGAACCCCGATAACACTCTGGTCTTCAGTCCAAAATACCAGGGCACTAGAAATCCAAGAGGGCGCAACCCATAAGTTGAAGCCAACGCCCATATAGATCAGTCGTTGGATCTCCAACTTCTGAGTCATCCAGTATTCCACACATTTCCAAATATTGCGACTATCAATCTCAGTCAAGGAGAGTTCCGACCAAATCCGATCCCGACGTCGAATCCAGCAAATCCTAGCAACCCCTGACATCGAATCCGGCACGCGTCCCTAACAGTATTTACAAGCTGACACTCTTGATTTCTATAATTTCTTCCGACACCCAAATTCAAACACTTGATTTTGACAACACCGACACATCTACCAAGAATGTCGTCAACCCATCGAATGTTCACGAGTACCCCAGTTTTTGCAACAAGTGCCTCACAAACGAAGACTTCAAACCCAACCCAATCCCGAGCGACATCAACAATCCGACTTCCAACCATCCTTGTTATGACTCACAATACACGGCAGCAATTTCCAATCAAACCCCAACTTTGCCAACACCGAAACTTTCCAACATCCTCGGACAAGACGGCAAGTTAACACTACAGGAGAGACAACGACACATTGATCAAAAGTTATGTCTCTACTGTGGAAGACCTGGTCATAAGGTGGAAGAATGCCCAAGGTCATCATCCCTCATCAGGAAAGCAAAATCCTGAGCCACAACTGTCATGCTAAGTGATTCTGACATCAAGGTCCCTGTAGAGGACCTTCCGAATCCCCAAAACTGACAGCTCAAAGACTCTCGAGCACGAATCCATGTTCATCTTGTTGTGCCTTATCGAGAACATCACAGATGTTTTCCGAAAACACCCTTTGTACTTCCAACAATTCCAAAACTCCGAATATCACCCTTCCGAACAGTTTCGACTGATCATTACGTTTAAACACCACCCCTTCGGATTCCTGCTTTCTGCCAGTCTCCACCTTCCGTCACCGACGACATATTATGTCGCAACACCCAGTAGGCAATTCACACCAATCGCATCCTCCTGTTGAGCGAAAAATCCAGTCGCTATTACATTGCGTATAACAACACTTGTTTCCAATTGTTCCGATGTGCTGGGAACGCCACTAACCCACCCACTACAATCTGTTGATTGACAGGGTATTGGGTAGTACCTAGTTCCACACTCCTCAACAAGAAGATTCAATCCTATGACATGTCTTCAGGAAACCTGCAATCTGCATTTTTCAGAATCTCCAAAAATCCGAATTTGCTGCGACATCCTCCAACCCGCCATAACATCCAACATCAATGCTTGATGAAACCTCAACTTGCAATGACGATGTGGAAACTTTGGCGCATTTCCGATAGGAAAATCTGTTACATCAATTCTTCCAATTCCCGACAAGCAATCATCAATATTCCACTACATACTCCGACAAGATCACATCTATCGGAGGGAGAGAATCTCACTTAAGGAAATCATTTCCTTACATCTAGTTATGCCAGAACCACCTCGATAACATGTTAATGAGGCTCTAGCTATAGGATTTCATCCGATACATTCCGCACAGTACGTCTGTGCTTCCTCAAGAACACCCCAGGACAATCTCCAAGTCTGAACACCGAATCTTCCTCAAAGACATCCTTCCACTTCCAAGATTTAGTTTTCCGACCTCTGACCTCCAGACTTCCAAATCCAACTATTCAAGATACAATGCAGTTACTCCAACTCTAAGTCTAGTCATCAATACCAATTTCCATGTTATGGGACAATAACTGACAAACCGCCTTCGGAATCAATAACGATCCCCCCTGAAAGGCGCTGTTAAAAACCCTTGTATCCATGAATGCACCATCCGTACATCCTCCGACTCACGTTTCCGATTTTCGACCCTTCAACCATTAGGACAATATTCCAGGCCGAATATCAAGCACCTTACCAATGTTCCGAAACAACCCACAACTCCACCAAAACATCACAATTCCTATTTTTCCTACACCCTTTTCTTCCCTACACGTCTTCTTTACTCTGTTTCCCTTGCAAACAGTCCGAAATCCCAAAATTTCCGATTCACTCCTCTTATCCCTTTTCAAGTCCAAACTTCCGATATTCTCCAAATTCTCAGGTAATCTGTGATTACAACGATTTCAACAAGACAACATCAAGACCACTATTGAGAAATTTCCAAGAAGACACTGTTCATCTCCTTAGAAAAGCCAATACGTTCCCAATGAATCCTTTGGTCCTCTGACACTCCAACTCCTTTACCTACCTTCCGATGCCTGAGGTAGACAATGGGACATCTACCTTAAAGGGGGAGTAGCCACTATGTTGACAACTTATCCATTCCAATCCCCCACTCCGACTCCAATCTGTTCCGACAATTCCAACCCAATGCTTCAATTTTTTCGCTCCTACTAAGCTTCATTTTACATCCCGCAATTCCAAAACTCCTTTGACATCTATGACCATTCACACCCCGATATTCTGACCCTCTCAAACTCTTCATGATTCCTCACACGTCCAATCCCAATCCCGAGTCAATCCCGACATTCATCTGGTTCCAACTTATCCCGATTTCTCCGACACACTTGAACTTCAAACATCCTTGATGCACTGTTTCTCATCTTTCTGAGTTTTCCGTTTTTCCGATCATTCCCATTGGTCTGATCATTTCTGTTTTCCGAGCTTTCCGTTTTTCCAATCATTGCATTTTTTCCAATCTTAAAACAACTTCATTGTTTAAAAACTTTCTACATCACTTCACCAAAAACTCTTCCGATTTATTTATATTACTTTTTCCCCTTCCGACTCCTATTCACTGCATTGTTTCCTCCTCCGGCCCATTAACCTCCGGGTCAAGCCCTGCCATATTCCCTGATTCCTCTTCCACTTGTTTTTCAGAATCCACTTCTCCCAGATTCACTGTCTCCTGGCCAATCTCCGCCTCCGGTTTCTGGCCAACTTCCACCTCTGGTTCCTTGGTGATCTCTGCCTCCTCCAGAACCTCCTTCTACGAAACCTCTGGGATGACATCGACATCCATTCTGACCTCATCCGCTTCCCTCGCCTTCCCTTTCCCCTTATCCACCGCCTTCTCTGGTTCTGGTTGCAGCCCGATGTTTCCCCCCTCATTCTCCAACCCAGCTTCTGAGCCCAACTCCGGTTGCAGTGCCGATGCTCCGTGATATGTCTCCCACTGCTTCTTCCGGAACTTGAACTTGATCTCTGCAATCTGGTGCGACTTCTTCAACGTATCGTTGAAGGTTGCCATCCCCTCCACATTGTAGCGGAGCCACTTTGTGAGGGAATGGATTGTTTTTCAGAGCCCGTGGACTTCCACCGTGAGCCCTGCATCCTCCGCCTCATCCTCCATCGCACGCTCCTTTCCTTTACCTTTCCCCAACAACGCCACCCCTTCCCGATCCGCGACTGCTTCCACCCGACATTTTTTCGTCACTGGTCCTGGTTCGGCCTCCACGTTCTCTCCCCAAACCTGCCTGGATGCTGGCAATGACGATTTTCCTGCCATCTCTGCCGCAAAATCCATGTGGCCTGGCCTCGTGCACTTCTTCTGATTGTTTTGACACCGGATGCACACCTGCTTCTGCGATTTTCCAGTTTTCTGCTCCTCATCGATACACTCCAGCCCCCGCGTCCGACAGAGCATGCACCTATCGTCAAAGTCATCAGCCTCCGACCACACGTCCTCGAGATGCCCTTTGCGGCCTCCGTCCACATGTCCTTGAGATGCCATTTGCGGCCTCTGACGAATTCAGAACCGCTTTTCAGATTCCAGTTGACCTTCTCCGGCTAGTCCGATCCTTCTGTCAATCCATCCATCAGGAGAAGATTTCCGACTTACCAAAACAAGTTTGAGTCGGGCTTCCTCCTGCCTCAACTCCTCCTGCACCACCTGCGTCGACTCGGCTTTCCGCCGATCTGCCTCCTCCTTCCACTTCCTCCAATCAGCATCCTCCTTCTCTTTTGCCTTCCGATCCCATTCCTCTTGCTCCTTCCACTCCCTTTCCTCCTTCTTCTTTCGATCCTGTTCCCGCTGTTCCGCCACCTCCCTCTCCTGCTTCTCCCACTTCACCTTCACCCTTTTCCGCATCTTGGCCCAATTCCACCCTTCTCTGCTTGTACTCCCTCACTTTGGCAGCAAGTTCTTCGCCGGAGCTGATCTCAATAATGGAGTGGGTTGGCAACAACGACGTAGAGCGCAATGGCATGTTTTCCTTGGGTGGTGGCGGTAGGGGATCAAAAAGTGATTTGCGTTTTCACAAAGTGTTCCTCCTATATATATGTCCGATCCAAGATCTCAGCCTTTATGGATAACCGACACCCAAAACTTCCCATGGTATTCAATAGTGTAATCAGCCTCGAGGGCTCGGCCGTAAAAGGGAGATACTGTTAGATCCCAGATCCGACTCGTGTTATTCCAACATTTCACATATTCCGATAAGCCCTTTTCCGCTTATTTCCGACATGTCCCCATTTATCATTCTTAGTCATGATTCTCTTTCGATGTTATCCCCATACGTCTTATCTTGATTTCTGTATTTGCTCCGACTTTGGAACTCCATATCACACACTCTTATCTTCCGTTCCCGATTTCAGAATCCCGCATGTCTTAAATACATTTTCTCTTGATCAGGCTTCTTTAGCTTGTAAATCGTATCATATCACTACCTTTCATATCACTATCTCTCATATCACCTTCTATCTCTTATATCGTATATCTTATACCCTTTTCACATATCTCGTGTAAGATTCTGTTCACACTCGACAGACTATGCCAATATTTTATTGGTATCTGCGTGTGGTGTGTATACAAGATTATCTGTCTTATGTAATTACTTGTGGATAACTGTATAGTTGTCCACTATCTACAGGCGCCCCTAATGGGTCACTTATATAATACCTCCTATAAACCACTCTGGTGGCTTATGTTCCTCTATCGGTAGCATATATGCTACTGTAAGAATATGCCTTCTTACATCCTCCCCACAGACCAAACCTCAGGAAGGTTTGGGAAACTTTATGCTGATGGAGGATCAGCATATATTGGTACAGGCACAGTCGATGATGACTGTGCGGCTACTTCGACGGTATTGTCGTAGTATATGGAGTTGGCTGGGTCGACTTCCATGGTGGTGTCATCTGCTGTAGTAGTGGATGCAGGCTGAGGGGCGGATTGGGCGGAGGGTTCCGTCGTCGGCACGTCCATACGTGCTTTCGAGCAGGGAGGCCCTCCACCACGTCCATCAAGTGATGAATCATCATCCAAAGTCGATGGTGCTCCCCAAAAGCCTTGGGGGCAAGCGGGCGTAGGTATGTGAAGGCTGGTATATGTCCGGCCTTCGCAAGCGTCGAGGACCTGTTGTGTGGTCTCATTATCACAGACTTTGCTCTGCTTCCGCACAAAATAGGGCTCAATGTTTATGAACGCCCTAGTGGGATCCACGCCCACGTAACTGCCTAGCCACTGGGCTAGCTCACCGAGAGACGTGCTCTCGTGAGGGTGTTTCCACTCGAACACCTTCTCAATGCTGGTGGACAACAGCATCGGGAGGTCTTGCCGCCAGTTCGTACTGGAAAGCTCAGCCCGTCTGCCACGGACCATGAACAGGTCCGTCAGCTTTTGGAGAAAGACAAGGCTGTCTTTCTTTGGCTTAATCAACTTAAGCCACATCCAGACATCAACATCCTCGAGACAGAGGGTGTTGTCACTATTCCCACAGATAGCGGGAGATACTCCCTCTGGGGAATACTCGATGGTGCGCAACGCATCCCTGAGATTGGGAGGCGTGTCATGCGCCATCTCAAACGTGGGTGTTCGAGTAGCTAATCGCTGTTCGCGGTCAGCACGTTTGATTATAGCATGCTGCATGGTGCTGCATGACATGGCAAATGTCACACACGCCAGCGTGAGCTGTTCAATGAATCTTGGATCGTTGAGTGGGCAGGTGTCAAACCACTCTGCAGTTCAACAGCTTGTTTGCACCACAGTGGGGTGCGGTGCTTTGCCCAACGAGCGGGGTAAGAAGCCTGTCTGCGTAGCTGGCAGGTCGCCGATGGCCGGGGCAATCCAAGCATGTAGTGATGCTGGGTAAGGCGCCACCAGTGCTCTCTGATGGGATGCTGTCTTGCGACTGGCTCGAGTAGGTCCTACCGGTGATGCACTGGTAGTAGGAGTAGACAGACTCACTGAGTCCGTCATCGAGTCTGGCAGTGATGTCAGATCGATTAGCATCGGTGCTGATGGCATCGACTTCTTGGTGGACAGGTTGTCCACCATTTCACGATTTAGCTGCCTCTCCTTGTTGAGGGCAGTGCGAACCGTGTCGAGCTCTGCTTGGAGCTCGCATATGTCCTCTTTTTGTATGAGGCTACCGTGTCCTTAACAAAAGGGCGTGCCAGTTCAGCGAGTAATGGTGGCCAGGCCACTTTTAATGCGCATTCAATGTCACGCATTCGAGGGTCGATAAGCCGTAGTTTTGCGGCTTGCAGCAAGTGCTGTGTGTAAGCATTGCACTCCGGGCAAGAGTCGCAATGGACGATTGCAATGGTGTCCTTGACACCATGCACCGTCCAGCTTTGCTCTTTTCGGAGCATTGCGAATTGCTCAGAGGCACTAACAAGTGCCTCTGCTGAATGAGGTGTGTGGGACGCTTTGGCATCCATGGAGACTATTCGCTGAACACTCGCACTGGTGCGAGTGTGGAGGTGGTTGGTAACTTTTACCTTGAAGCGGCAATCAAATCGTCGCTTAAATGCAGAGTGAGCGCACCCATTGCATCACGTGACCACTTTCACGTGATGTCGTCGCGTCGTGCGAATCGTCGACACGAATCATGTTCATGTCGAGTCCTTTTTATTAAGGACTCATTCGTCATCTCTTTCATGCCTTATGAGGCATGATTAGGAAGCTCTAGCAGCTTCCTCACTCCCCTTAGCTCTAGATAAGCATCTAGCGCTTCTAACTCTCTGCATGCAGAGAGTGGCTCCCAGGTGACATCTCCCAATGTCCACCTTACTTGTAACTTCAGCTTGGAATTACTAGTCCAGCAATGAGCCAGGATCTCATCTACGAACCATTCTGGTTCGTCTTCTTTCCCATAGTCGTAAATATAATTTATGTTGCGACAAGGAAATCATGCGTTGTCATTGGGTATGTGCGGTCTAATTAGACTTGCATGAAACCTTGGTACTATCCTCCGAGCCGTGAGCTCGGAAGGTAATGCAAGTTTCACGGTAGAAATGGAATCGTCCACTTCTATGACTGGATATGGCCCAATATAATTGGGCACTAATTTCCTTGCCCATCCTTTAGGTAAGGACAGGTTCTTTGTAGACAGATATACTAGCTGTCCTACTTTGTACATCATTCCTTGACGGTGTCTGGTATTAGCAGTATCTGTCTGCTGCACTCGGCTCGCAATGATGGCATCGTGAGCATCAATCAGGTTCCACAATGCTTGTTGTGCAAACTGCCGTACTCCTCTGAAGGTAGTATCCACTGATAGTACCTGCCCGATATGGGGCAAGTATCCACTGTTCAATTCAAACGGTGCGTATCCCGTGGTCGCACTGATTGAGCTGTTCAATGTGAATTCTACCATTGGGCATTTCTCAGCCCAATCCTTCTGATCACTCTGCACTACCGTGTGGAGTATTTGTCCTACAGAATGATTCGCTCGTTCTGTTGCTCCATCTGTCTGCGGGTGGAATGCGGTGGACATGAGCAGCTTCGTGCCCATAATGCGCTGCAATTCCCTCCAGAATATGGAGGTGAATTTGGAGTCACGATCCAATATTATCGACTCCGGTACTCCATGCAAGCGTACTACCTCTTTGAGGTATAACCACGCAACTTGTCGCACAGTCACTCTCATCGTAGTTGGCACTAGATGCACCATAGATGTGAGTCTGTCAATCACAACTAGTAAGTAGTTGTGACCCTTTGATTCTGGCAATGGGCCAACAAAATCCATCCCAATAGACTGCCAAGGTCTGTCAGGTATCGGCAGGGTATGCAATAACCCTGCTGGTCGTCTATTGTCCTTCTTTGCAGCCTGACAGGCTCCACAGGATCCACAGAATGACTCTATGTTGGCTGCCATTCCCGACCACCAGTATGATTGCCTGATGTACTTGTCGGTTTTGAATTGCCCAAAGTGACCAACTACTCTATGTGCATGATCAATGATTATCTCGACCATTCTCCTCCCCTTGGAAAACACTTCCCAGGGAAGACATACTACGTCTTTATTGAACTGGTTCTTTGTCCAAACCAGTCCGTTTCTCACCTCAAATCGAGGGTGAGCCTCAGGATTTGCCAATACTTTCTTAAGTATTGGATCTGTTCCATAGCCATTGGCTACGGCTCATTTTAGGTCAAACTCACGTTCTATGCGTGAACGTAGACTCTCTGAGTCTGCACCTGACATTGTAGCTAGTACATCGTCCTCCTCCTTACCTCCCATCTGTGTGGAAGGTTCTTTCATTGCTTGTTTCATCTGCTGCACATCTATGACACGCTGCTCTGTCGCCTCTTGTAATCGTTGTGACCGTCACGCTGCAGCCATTTGTATTTCCACAAATCTATCCATTGGGAGGAATTCTCCTTCTGGGTCTAGCCACACATCTGTGTCGATGTACTCTTCTGCTGGGTGAATTTCCCCCTGCTTGTCATTCTTGTAATAGCACAACAGGCAGTCAGCTACCTTGTTCTCCACTCCCAGTACATGTACTGTGGTGTAGTTGAATCTGGAGAGAAACTCCCACCAGCGCACCTGTCTATCAGACAGATGCTGTTGTGTCTCAAAGTATTCGAGACCTTTGTTATCCGTCACCAGTGTTCACTGGCGACCTAGCAGCTTATCCTCCCACTTCATAAGTGCTTCAAGGATAG
>MU134504.1:31980-145113 GCA_015039355.1 Ramaria rubella
GTTGAGTAGACCAACATCAATTTTTCTTAGGTTTTCTTTCCTTTTTGTCTTGTCTCGCCTCCCATTTGGTGAGCTCGTGGATGGCTCCACATGCAACAAGGAGCCAGTCTCGAGTCACGGTTTGTGGCTCACTAGATTAGGCTTAAGACTCGCAATTCGAGTCTTACGTTCATTTGGGTTTTTATAGTCCCGCTGCTCTTCCCAAGCATTCACATGGTTTGAAATTATTTCCGCTCCCATACAAATGCATCCCTTGTCTCTAAAGTCGAGGGATATCCCTAATCTACATAGGAATGGTGTTCCTAGTATTGCGTTGTAGTAATCTACGTTCGCTATATCAAAGTATTCCTCAATATTATGTTCACCAAAGTGGATGTTGGTGTGTGTCCCATAGTTGATGGTCAACTTACTGCCGACACATGCTAGCTGTAGACCAATTGGATGTTCAAGTTCGAACGTCTTAATGCCTACAGCACGTATGAAGTCTGGAGAGAGCATGACTCCCTCACACCCACTGTCTAGCAAACAGTGGGCTCTGACACCACAAATCTCCCAATACCCGGAGATTGTTTGGTTGTCTATACATGCCCGTTTGGGGTGCGTCTTATCACGTGGTCTGAACCAATGATCATAGACAGGCTCAATGGTCTTGTCTATGACTCCCGCGTAGATGTGGAAGTCCTTGTTTCGACTTAACCCACCACTGACGATGGTAGTTGGTGTCTTCACTGAATATATGCACCGCCTTTCCTCATACGATCCTTCTAGTGGACATACTCCATCCACTCGATACGAGCTTTGTGTTCTCATATCGTCGTCGTCATCCCATTCATAAGGCATGATTTCCAACTGGTAATCCACGACTAGTTCGCCGATCTCATTCTCATGGTCGTCCTGGACGTCCATTTGCTCATCTGGTTTGCCACTTTGTGGCTCCTCCTCCCCTTCATGAGCAATCCCTGAGTGCTCAACCACTTCTTCCAACTGTGCACCTGTTATGCACGGTTTGTTCTTCCACTGCGGGCAATTCGGCTTGATATGCCCGACTTGTCCACACTCATAGCACATCAACTCTGTGCTACATCCTTGACCCCCTGGACCTCCAGAAGGTTTCTGTGGAGGACGAGAAGCTACTACAGCTCCAGCTCCAGCTTTCTGCGTAACCTGTACCCCTGTTTGGGGTACCATCGGCCTCGTTTCTGTTTGAGGTCGAGCATTCGGCGGACAATATATTGTCTGCTTCGCCGTAGGACAGCTTCCTGCATAATTGGCTCGAGACGAGCTCAGCACAGCCTGATTTCGACTAGCTGTCAAAGTTGGCTTTGCCTGCGGCACATGAGCGCTGCTAGTCTCTGTTTTCTGCAACCTGATGTCATATTGAGACGCATCCTCTACAGCCTTTGCAGCTGCATATAACTCAGTTATTAAACTGAATTCTGTCATGTAGCCTAATTTTAAGACTTCATGACGCAATGCTTCTCGAAGCGCTGCTACGAACCATTTATGGATTGTATACTCATCTGGCAGATGTATCATCCACGCTGCATACTTTGTAAAATCATTCAGTAATTCCTGAACGGTTCTGGTCCCCTGCACAATTGCGTCGAACTTATTCGATGCATGCCTATGCATGAGTGCATGAAGGAATCGCTGTTGTAGCCCAGCGATTGCACTCTCCAGAGTCCAGTTGATTACAACTCGATCATGATGCTCAATATTTCGGGCATACCACTCCAATGCCTTGCCCTTGAGGCGAGTGCCTAAATAGTTTAACTGGATACTGGACGGTCCCAGCAGACTATTCATGCCTAGCCATCTCAGAATCCCTGAGACAAAGTTCTCAAACTCTTTGAGATCTGCTCTCCCAGCATATTCTGCTGGATGAGGTAGTTTTACTCCAGCTTTGGCAAGCACGGATTTGTCTGGCTCGCTGTCCTTGTGTTTCTCAAGGGCAGCTCACACCATCTTTGCGACTCCATCTACATACGTAGATGGATTTCCTCCTACCTCCTGGATCCTCCTTTCAGGATCCATGACTGCTAGCAATACCACATGCAGTATCGCTTGTATCTGCCTGTGCGGCTGGGGGACATGACTATTCACATCCTGCTGCACTGGCAGATCAACGATGTCTTCATCAATCTGATACAACGGTCGACGTTTGTCAGCTGTTAGAAAAGCATCCCTCAGCCTATAGCTGCTACTGAGGACAGATCAAGCCACTCTTGCTGACTCGATCAGTTTATCAAAGGCTTCGCCTTTGATTCCTACAGTATAAGCCTCTTCGACTAGCTTATCTGCATGTTGAGCATGGAGTTCTAGTGCGTGGTGTTTCTGTCACAATGCCTTATGTTCGATCCTATCCCAGTGATCGAACTCACGTTCAAGACTAATGTGAGTGCTAGTCATAGTGCTGACGCTGTCGGCGTCAGACTTCATCATCTCCCACAGTGACTGTTGGGTCACTGCTTTGAGCACTTCTTGCTCATTATAAGTTTTTTTTGATCTGCAAATTCCTTGGCAGATATTTTCTATATCGCGAGCATCTAACTCGCGATCTGTCTCCTCCTCAGTACACCAGTGCATACTAGCGCTGTCTTGTTCTATCGTCACACTAGGTTCTCAAGGACCACTTCTAGTGCTCGGACCAGCCGGAGGCAGCATCCTCTGTCTGTCTCGTCTCCTGCAAGCCTTTTTTGCCTCATGGTCAACTTCACGATCCCTATTGGGATTGTTGCCACGCTTGGGGGCCTTTCCTCGCAAAGGTCCCTGCACTTCTTCCTCCAGGGACTGTATTAACAGTTCCATACCATCTCTTAAGGTCTGGAGTTGGTTCATGGCGTTGTCTGCTGCACGAGCTGCCTCAGCCGCTTGCTGGCTCACTTCACACGTAGTTTCTACGAGTTTACAGCTCTCCTTGAGAGTCGTAATCATCCGGGCAATGTGTCTGGTTGTACATTCATATCGCCAGGTTTCTTCCTCCCGGCGCGCCAACCTTTGCTCCATTGTCCCTGATTGGGAGGATGAACTTCGCAGTCTGCAATGTTTCTGAACATATGGGAGCTGTGACATTCACACCCCCAGTGACTCATCTGTGTCACTTGTCAGCGGTTCTCTCAACTCATCGAGAGATGATTGTAACTTCAACCTAGTCGAGGTTCTTCTAGTTTTCTTAACAGATGATATATCGTCTGTTTCTGACTCGTCCTGTGCAGATTTTCTTCAATCTGCCAATTCTCGCTTTCGACTCCTAGAGTCGGAAGCTACAGGTGTCATAATGATACAAGGACTTGTTATCCTCGTCGGCATTCCCATTCACCTGTCCACGTCATGGGCAGGCTCAACTCTCCTGTCTGGGCCCTTGGCTGTGGCCCCAGACGTATCTGGATCCTCTCAGGATCTAGGTATTTGGCTTCAATTCCTTATTGACGCCATAGATCTATGGTCTATCAGCCACACTGTGGTATTCTTCTATTGATTAGAAGAATAAACAGTAAACAGTTGTTTACTGTTTCCAATGATTCCAGCGAGTGGTACTCGTCGGATTGGGTAAAAAGATCGGTTGATCTTTTTCTTTTTGTTATCGCAGTGCTGCCAGGATTGACAGTCAAAAATTTGTAAGATTCTGTTCATACTCGACAGACTATGCCAATATTTTTATGCCAATATTTTATTGGTATCTGCATGTGGTGTGTATACAAGATTATCTGTCTTATGTAATTACTTGTGGACAACTGTATAGTTGTCCACTATCTACAGGCGCCCCTAATGGGTCGCTTATATAATACCTCCTATAAACCACTCTGGTGGCTTATGTTCCTCTATCGGTAGCATATATGCTACTGTAAGAATATGCCTTCCCACATCTCGCATCCTTCATATCTCGTTACCTCAACTTGTTATTCCAATATAACTCGTAACATCCTAACATATCCCGCCCATCCTCTATCATTCAACCTTTATTACACTTTGTCACTCCAAACTTCTACCTGCAATAAGGCCTTCAAACCTTGTTCGGTATTCCAATCATTCCGATTATTCTGACCCTACCTCATCCAACATTCCAAACCCTCCTTGATTACACTCGCTTTCCAGTAAAGCCAACCCTTACTCAATATTGATTTATCGTTATCCCTATTCCATCCATCCGCATTGACTATTCCATTCCCAAATATCCGAAGCCCCCGCTCATCTCCGATAAGTCTCAACACATCATTGGCACTGACCTTCCGAATAGACCTGATCAATCGGAACCCCAATAACACTCTGGTCTTCAGTCTGAAATACCAGGGCACTAGAAATCCAAGAGGGCACAACCCATAAGTTGAAGCCAATGCCCATATAGATCAGTCTTCAGATCTCCGACTTCCGAGTCATCCAGTATTCCACGCATTTCCAAATATTGCAACTATCGATCTCAGTCAAGGAGAGTTCCAACCAAATCCAATCCCGACATCAAATCCAGCAAATCCTAGCAACCCCTGACATCAAATCCGGCACGCATCCCTAACAGGTGCTCCCAGAACATTGGAACAATTAGAAACAAGTGGTGTTATATGCATTGTTGTTAGGGATCCTTATAATGTAATTATAGTCTCCTGGTCGTGTTTATGGGGTTCCAAGTGTTTCTAATCAGTGGTTCTCTTTATTTTTCTATTTCTTGTCACTGCTGCTGAGTTCACTATTAATGATCCACAAGAGTCCACAACTTGGGTCGCTGACCTAATCCTTGCCAAATCAGTAACTCAGCTTCAACTCACCTACTGACCAATAATTACCATTATTGTAACTCAGCAGCTGAGGTAAACCAACTCATTGGTCAGCAGGATCATTGATTAGCTCCACAGCAGGTGACTTCTTATTTATCATCCAATATTAATTAGCTAGAGACATTATGACGTCACTACAACCCCAAATCTGAGCCTGAATGCTATGATATCATTTCAGTATCATAGTTATTCATGAGTCAGTAATTTAGTGACATCATAGTTGTCTCTAGCCAATAGTTAGCTTCATATTAATAGTGTAGAAGCTTCTGGAAGATTCTAACCATATATGGCAGCTGCCAGAGCCTTCCAGCAGCTTCCATTCTATTGTTAGACCTTCCTAAAGTGTCTAGGGTGTCTCAGATGTAAAGCTATAAGTATAGCTCTAGGTAGCCTTGCAAAAAGCAATCACACACACATTTCACACCCCACTTCTGCCTGAAGCTTGAGTCTATCAGATCAGTTCAAGCCTGAAGAACTTGACCTAGCTGAAAAACTCTGCAGGAGCCTCTTTCAGTCTGCTTATCACCTTGCAGGGGTGAGGCACAATCTCTTCAGCTTTTTCACTGCTTTAGTTGGAGCTCTGTAGTTTGTAGGACCAGAGTTAAAGACTACTAGTTTGTGTAAGCAAACCACCACTTTCCATCTAGTTGACACTTTGTTGCTTGTAGGGCCAAATATCAACTGCTGGTTGTGTTGGGTATCATCACTTCTAACTAATTGAAGCTTTGTTGCTTGTAGGGCCAAAGTTAAATTAATAGCTTGTGTTGGTAACAACCACCACTACTATTCGATTATCCTTTGTTGCTTGTAGGGCCTTAGCTTGATTCCTAGCTTGTGTCAGCACAATGCTACCACACTCTATCTTATCTGGGCACTGTTGCTTGTAGGGCCTTTGCCTGGCTAACTAGTTTGTGTTAGTGTTGACTTTATCAACTCGCAAGTTAGTTTTAACTTGTTGTTGTTGGTCTTGTCCTTTCACTCCTTGTTTCTTGGCTATCCTTTTAGTCCTTCAGTTGAACAGCCATTCAATTGTTGCAACCTTGAGCCTAGTCGTCCAAGTCTGCTTTCCCCATATTGCATATAAAAACAAAGCATTGGAACCCTGTATGCTCTTCCACATAGTTTCAAGTACAGTCTTGTACTGTCACTTGCAACACTACTGCTAGTTGACACACTTCCTTTTAAAATTCCTGAGTTTTGCCCCAAACTCTTTGATATTTTGTATTTAACATGTTATGTATTATATGTAACTTGCTACCAAATTTGAAGGTGAACCAATCTGTGGCTGTTTCCCAATGAAGTGGTTTATAGGTGTAACAGCCAACATTGGGTAAGTATCTACTTTTGTATACTGTCATAAACCAACCACTACAGATATATCTGTTCTGGGACTACTAGGTTACACTATATACCCAGCATAACAATAGGGGATATCACAGTGGTCGTTTCACAGTGATTTTGATGGATGTTTCAACAGTGGTTTTGAAGTTCGGTGAATTTGCGGAAAAACTTGCAAAACCGTTTGAACTGTGATATCCCCTGTTTCTGCATGGTTTCAAGGCAGTTTAAATTTATTGTTTCTCTCTCAGTAAATACAAATGGTTTTGGTGCCGTGGCTTCAGCCTGGACTCAGAACTCTCTCGGATGTCACTTTACCTCCTGTGATATGACAGAACAACTCTGCCAGACCAGCAGGGACAGGTAGGCTCCTGTCACTAGTGAACTCCCAAACTGGCCTCTGTCTCAACCTTTGCAGTGAGCTGAGGTCTTGAAAATTTTATATCACCTATAAATGTCTGAAATCCATGGCTGAGTAGTCAAAAGACAGTACATGTTGTTTTTTCTAATAACTGTACAGCTGTCTGACTAAGTCATATACTGGTATATTTATCTAATTTGATCGTAGCTATATATATTTAGGGCTCAGGCACTGTGATGCCGAACAATCAAGAAAATTGAAACCAGCATCGAAACAAGTGTCAAAACCATCCAAAATTCGAAACACCTCCAGAGGTGTTGTGAATTTTGGACAGTTTTGCAGTTTTTGAAGCCAGACCGTGAAACCACAGCGAAACCGACCACTGTGATATCCCCTAATGTCTCCACCGGTCTCAAACAGTTTAGTTGAGTTTCTGGAAGTCTAATTAGAGTTCAACACAATCCACAGCTATGCTGTACCACCACATAACCATGTTTTACCCTAGATTCAAGCTCTGACTACTTTTTCAGTATTGTAGGCTCTTTCAGAATGTTAAAACATGTTTTAAAAATGTAATACACACAATTAAAGCCATAATTATCATAGCTTGTTGTATGTTTTCATGGTGTTGCAACTGGTCATTTTCCAGCCATTTTGACCTATCCTCAAGATTATTTTCTACAGACATTAATTTCTCATGGATTTATATTCTCTTTGGCGATGATATATTTAAGATAGTTTTAAAACTTTCTGTCAATTCAGTTTTTGCAAAATGGTGCTGGAAGCCAATCCAAGTTTGATGTTGCAAGTGGCAGTACAAGACTGTATTTACTTGACCAGACTAGTAGCCTTGCTACAAGTGCTTTGAATTACATTGTTACTGCAAAGTAATAGTAACACTGGAGTAGAATCTCTTAATTGGGTTCTCTGTTAAAATAGTCTTTGGTTGATATCCCCTTGAACACTATCAGTGGCTAGACTAAACTTGATTGTGTACCTTACACCAACATTTAGTTCTGAGTTCACAGTTTCCAAAACAATTGTAATAACAACCTGGATTTTCACTGGAGAATGGATTGGCATTTGATAGCCTACTGGATGGTACAGTATAGGGATGTCATTGGAAAGATAGAGCAGAGACCTGTGGAAAGCTGGAGTCTGGAGATGGTGCTTGGACCAGATAGGACTCTGTTGGACTTGATCAGATTTCTCCTTGACCAGAGTTTGGATATCACAATATTCAGAAATGCCCAGAATATCAGAAGACTCAGAAATCGGAGGACTGAGGTGGAGCTACACGGGCATTGGCTTCAACTTATGGGTTGCCCCCTCTTGGATTTCTAGTGCCCTGTTATTTCAGATTTCTTGACCAGTCAGAATTATCAGGATACCAATGGTTGGGTCTGTATAGAAGATTAGTAACAGACAGATGAGTCAAGACTTAAAGGATGAGTGGAAGAATGTGGATATTTGGAGTTTGGAATAATCAATGCAGAAACAGATGAGAGGTAAGGATAAATGAATATCAAGTGAAGTATGGCTTTACGGAAAAGCAAGTATTATCAAAGAGCAGAATTCAGAAGATCAGAATATGATGTTTGGGATCTGGGTATTTGGGATATTGATATAATGATCAGTTGTATATAGACATATATGTTGAACAATATACATGATTAAGATATAGGAGGAGGTACTTAAATATACAAACACAATATGGGTTGAGTTGATATACAAGTTAAGGAAAAGGCTTGAGTAAGGAAAGGAATATGTGGAATTCCAAATCGGAATGGAAGAGATAAGGGTGTGTGATACAGAATTCTGGAATCAGTGTGAATATGGAGATTGAGATAAAGCATATGGGGATAAGATCAAAAGTGGATTGTGACTAAGAATGATAAAATGGAGGTATATCGGAATAATGGAAAGTGGATCTGGGATCTAACACCAAACAGGAATGGAGCCTCATAAGGCCATTTTCTCTTTGCAGTAAATTATAAAATGTTGTAGCAAACAACTTTTATTAATGCCACTAGTTGTAAATACAGTTGTTGTAGAAAAATCAGGTGGGGCTCCTACTAGTAAATCAACCGAAAGTGTGATGCACATTGGAGTGCATAATTCAAAGCCAATGGCTGTAATGTAATTTGAAATTTGAACTGTTACTGAACTAGTTCAGAGCCGGTTTTGAACCAGCTCGTGAACTGAACTGAGTTATTCAAGGGGAATCATTTCCTTGAATTACACTTCTCGTATATATCTCTCGTAAAACAGGCAAGTGCGATGCGGGCTTCGAAAAAAGAAATGTTTCCCACCCCACGGTTACCTGCATCAACAATGTCAAAGAAGCGCCTGACTGTTACCAAACACGCCTTATATAAATTAAAAACAAATAATTCATTCTTCATCCTTCACCTTCGTTTCTACCCAACGTGGCAGTCTAGATCTTAGGACGCCGATTCACGACTGTAACTTGCGAACGTACGTGTGGACTAACCATGTTGCATGGAGTTCGTCCGGACGTGATAGTACCACACTAAAGTGCTGATTGATCCACAGATCTCACCTTCAAGACTTCCGGTGTTATTATGTTCACCTCCTCACTTGTATTGTTCATTATACCCTTTGTGGCCAACGCTGCCAATCTTATAATGGTTCCACTGACATCTAAACTGCGAGTCATCTACACTGCGAGTTTAATTTGTTGAACTGCTGTGTTTGGCTGACAAAGATTTTCCTTTCTTCATCTCAGTCTCCCCGTCAGCACACTAATCGGTGACTTGCATTGTGCGTGATTTGTTAATGTTGAGTATGAACGCCATTCAGAACTTCAAGTTGGATGCAGTACGATCAAACCCACAAGCCACTCTTCGTAATGATATCGTTAAAGTAGTGGTCCCTGGTTAGCAGTTCTATATTCATCTCGTGTAACCCTTGCTGAAGATCGTTTCTTAAACAAAGTACAATGTGGAAAAAATCAGATATTCAATGATGTGTTGGTGGATACTGGAAGTGCGATTCTCTGGATTGGAGGGGAGCAGCCATATCAACCTGGCCCTTCTTCACAAAAGCGAATATTTCTCTTTAAATAAAAATTTTAGCTTCGCTTACTTCTCTACAGCATCAACGCAACTTTTGGTGTTGGATATGGAACAGGAAGCGTTAGCGGAAATGCCTTCCGCGACAACGTAACCATTGGGGAGGCTCGGGCGTACGCGCAGATCATTGGAGCGGCAAATTCTACAAGCGGATTCAATCTTGTAAAACCGATTGATGGCATTCGTATGTCACTCCTGTAACCCTTTAGCATATAACATTTCTTATATTTCTGATGGACTCGCAGTTGGTCTTGGTCCATCTGGAAGCAATGCCGGAGATGTCACTGGACTCAACGCGACACCAACCTTCGTGGAGACTTTAGTGGTTGAGAACAACATAGATCATGCAGTCTTTGGCATTTTCATTAGTCCCTTGGGTGCAAACGGCACTCCCGAAGGAACAGGCGAGATTACATTTGGGGGCATCGATGAGTCTCGCATTCAAGGTAAGGTAGATCCACCTCTGGGACCATATGCCTACACTAAAAACTCACGCCACTGTCTACCACAGGGAATATAACCTGGGTACCCCAGAACCCCCCTCTGCAGTTCCATTGGGAATTTAACGTAAGGATTACGCTTACACTGGTTATCCCACTCATTGTCTTTCTAGGTCTCTGCATTCAGCTTTGGCAATATCACATTGACTGACCTGACGTCTACCCGGACGGACACTGGAACTCTTTCCATCGGAATCCCGACGTATGTTACGAATGCATTTTTAAGGCTCCTACGCCTAATAAAGCCGTGAATCAGGGACCAATTTTTTGGGATCATCGATGCTTATAACGGCAAGATTGCATTTGACAACAGCTCCTTGAGCAGCTTTCTCTCCTTCCCTAGTAATATGACCGATAGCTTGCCATCTATGAGCTTCAACCTTGGTGGCGCAACTTTCATCATCCCGCCGTCTCAATATATTGTTCCCAGAAATCTCTACCCTGCTCTGAACGTCACGGATGACCCTGCATTGACTCACACCTGGATTGCGAGTGCGGGCCCTGGAGCTTTTGAACTAGGGCAGAAATGGCTTGAATCGGTGTACACAGCTTACGACAGTATGTGTTCCAATATAATTTTACCTCTTGCTTACATATGCGATATAGTGGAAAATAACCGTGGGTCTCATGCCACGAAAAGTTGCGCTGTATTGTACTTACCGCCAGGATCTTCCCCAGGTGTCGGCTTCGCTCACCTCGCTTAAGCACCTTCCAACATAGCTGAGACAGACGGTCTTTATCACTCTCGTGCCTTACTTCACTCCCTACCACCAACTTCACATTCCTTCTTTGTGCCTCGGTGAACACTTTTTCCCCTACACCTTCGTTATATACCCATCGTATATACATGCACTAGGACATTATCCAAAATATGATGACATGGTTATTTCGAAGGCAACATGGTCAGTTGTGACTTTTTCCGTATGGGCTATGAATTTTCAAACGACGGTTAGACGGTTGGCACCACAACACCTGACTACTTAATTAACTATACGACAAATCAATGACGCATATATCATCTCGATTCTACATCGCGCTCAACTTGCTATAGTATTTTCGGAGGTGGTCTGATTGTGAAGGGACCTTTTTGAATACCACTTGAGCCACTACTAGGGGTATATATATTCGGTTTCTGAATCTCGCTAACCACGATCGCTTAGCTGCAGCTTGGGGTGGAGTGCTTCACTATTATAATACAGCTCCACTTTCAACATTGTCTTGCTATGTTTGAGCTCCGAAAAGCATGAAACTTTCGCCTTCACCTTCAACACTGGCATGCAAATGTCATGGATGACAAACCAAAAAAATTAAAGTGTGAAAGGGGGCTTGAGAACCTCTGCCCTGGGCATACGTCCTACTGAACTAGTAGTACATTTGTGGTCACTCGGGCCCCATTATAGAACATTTTCCGCCCTATTTTTCAAAACATTAATGTCAGTTACTCAACCTTCCAACCTGTACCTGATAATAATCACGTACACAAACTCCCTGGATAATATAAACATACGTGATCAGCTTACAGAAAGCATTGACAAGTGACTGACCATATCTTTTGAGGGTTGTTATACGTTTCCATAGTGTATGGGAATTGCACTACCAGGCGAGGCTCGCGTCATCCCAAGTTGAATCTGGGTCTGAATTAAAACTGCTTACCAGATGCAGGCTCCGAGACGAACGCTGCAACGATTGTTATAAAAGAGGAAGACATATTTGATAAATAAAAATAAAATAAAAACATAAATACCAATGGGCTTCGACTCGTCAAAGAAGCTATACGCTAATGCAACGTAAATCCCAGTCGTTACATATATGTGACGAACAACCTACCGGTTCGCCAATTGACGCTGGTGTAGTGCTAACTTGAACCGCGGGTACCGGATGAATGGACCGATGATACTCACCGCATGTTTGCACTGACAATCCTGGCGTATGAGATTAATAATGAATGGTACGTATTAGTTCTTTTTGCCTCCTTAGATAAACTCACAAGTCAGGAGGTGCAAGCGAGTCCTGGTATCTAATTATTAATTACAGGAAAACCAGAAAATACCATAAGTTCGCGCACGTTTTTAACCCCAGCGGTCTGGGAATGATATAAAATCGATGCCCAAAGGAAAGCTGAGGTTGTGAATTCAAAATTCACCTTAATCTCTGAATCAAGATCCACCCATTCAAGGACTTGGTTTCCTGCCATGCCCTTATACTCCAACCGCTCGCCAGGCTGTTGCCAAATGCGGATAAGAGATTGAGTGCCGTGTGAGACAATATTGAATATTCTTACTTTTCCACCGAACACAACTGTTGTGACGTTATGTCTCTCACGCATGACCGTGCTGAATAGCGCGCACGTAGAAGCACAATTACCGTTTCCAACTAGAAATATCAAAAAGAGCAGGTAAGACAGCCTTGAAATGAGCATGTGACCGAACCATCCTCCACGCACCGATAGCTATTTTGCTAAGGAACCGTCAGACTGGGTATAGCATGCTACAATATAACTCACGTGAGAGGGAAAGGGGGTTGCTCAGGGAAAGGCTCGAAGAATTCGCTATCACACATATCCTTTCATCTCAAATTTCAGTGTCATGAGTCCGTGCCAATCCAAGATGATCAAACGTACTAAAAACCTCTGAGATGTTGGCTCACTCTGGCCATTGATTTGGAACGGCAACGATGGATCATTATAGTCAAAATTTGCAGTGAAGGGTTGATTGTTTAGAGAAGCCCAATTCCCAGGAGCGTAGAAGGCCTAGCATAAACGATCATTACCAAGAGCCAATGAAAATTACGAAATCTTCATACCTCATCAGGTGAGATATTCCTAGCAATATCCGCTTTGAGGATCATCTGCGCCAGAGGATTGGCACGGGAAGAAGATTGGAAGCCACTAATTAAATCATAAGTATAATATGTGTCTCAAATGTCAGTCACTACTTACCCGCTGTCAACCAATGCTGTACCAGCCAGAAACTTGTGCAACCAAAGGGCAAGGCAGATAAATCCGCCTAGATGGTTGGACATGGTTCAATGTCTGTTAGTATTTAAAATGGTAAAATACCCACCGCCATTATTCGTCAGATCTACAATAAGTTGCCTCACACCTTGTTTTTTGAATGTGTTGATGGAGGCAACGGTGTCCTGCTCAAACGACTGTTCATTGGACGGCGAAAAACTGCCTACAAATAATACGCCGGTGATACCGTCAGGTAGTATGAAGGATTTTATGGCTCCATTCTGTCCTGCAATGATGGGTACGGTGGGTTGAAAGGGCGATGGCAGCTCAAGGGCTGTTTTGGGAGATACATCTACAATGGAAGCCTGCATGCGGCGATGTGTGGAGAAATCTGGAACTATGCCATTAGCCGTTCCAGAGTTGTCTACACCGTTAGTCTCGTCGTTTGCTGCACAATTGTTTTCCCAGCTAAATCAGCGAAATGATCAGACCTAGAAAATGACCGAGTGCACACGCACGAACAAGGACACAGAATCCGTGAAGGGAAAGCCAACAAAGTTGGCGAGATAGGGAATTGTAATCGTTTCCTCTTCCGTGCTGTTCACCGTTATAAGTGTGAAAGTAACGCTATCAGGGTCCGGGAACGGAGGGCCAGCCAAGTCACCGAGTCGCTGTGAGAAAGCGTTTGTCGAGTCAAGTCTATAGCTGGAGAAAACACTATTAACTCGGACGCCGTGGTCCAAAAAATTTCCGCTCGTGTTGGAGGCAATGTGATCCACGTAATCGTACGCGTCCAGTCCGTTGATTCTCAGGACTTTTGCACCTGCCAGACGTCTCCAGTCGAAATTTATGGAGTCGTAGAAGGACGTATATTCGGTGCCAAGCTGTTCGATGAGTGCGACTGCATCAGGGGCCACATAGACGTTTTGTACACCGCTAACTTGAAGCTGAACGGCCCAAATAATTAGGGAGAAACCTAAATTTTAAGTTACGGGACATACAGTTACGGGTGGGGTCGGAAGGGTGTTTTGCCAAACAGACCAGTAGCAGAAAGGGAACCAACCTGCCACAATATGAATTACATCGGCCATTTTGCGTCGATTAATTAATACCTACGAGTGTGACCATCATTTAATTGGGTAATAAAATCATACAAGTCCTTCGAGAAGTCAAAGTCCGTCTGCACTATCATTAACTCCAAAATTTGAATCCAGGAAAATTTCGACTTACAGCGTATGTCGTAGTATTAATCCTTTTTATTTCCTCTCTAATGTTAGAATTTGATTCTTGGAATGGGGGAGCGATGTCGAGATAGTAGTCTTCGAAGGTGTAGAAGTCAAAAACATTGGAGACTGTAGAGCCAGACTCCGATATTTATCAAGGGGTGCTTCGTATGAATAAGATGTTGACGTACCAGTTGCTATAACATTTTGTCTGATCGTTTCGTTGAATGGGAACGCTTTAAGACACGCAAGTGCATCGGCCGGAATAGAGAAATCCTGACCTGCCACCTTGGCACACGGATCCCCTACTGGTTTAAGCTCTTCTGTGTTTGGAGAAGCAATGGCAACAGAAAGCATCAGAAACGGGACCAAACGGGAGAACAGCATCGGAAACTTAGACATAAAGGTGCAATGCAGGGTATTTTCCTCGTGGCGTAAAAGCACTAAATTTATAGCGAACAGTGGTACTCGTGCGCCCGATCGCGGGGCATCTTTGATCAGAGCGAGATAGATAACGCACAGACGATGGTATTGCGCAATGCAACCATACAAGTCCATGTTCAGCGCTGCTGGGTGGATTTATTACTGCCAAACTTGGCTATAGGCATCCCGAAAAATGGGTGTTATTATGCATACACTTCTTCAGCAGTGAAAGGGCCAGCAATTCTTTTATTTAACAGCAAATCAAATAGTGAGGCATGGCGATTGTCGCGGACCAGCAGTATTAGTCACACCAGCGTGATCATTCGCTATCGAAACAAAGAACACGCCCAAGCGAGAAGTACAGTTCGTGCGTGGGAGTGAGACGTACCTCTGACATATTTAAAGGTACAAGAAGGAATGTTGAAGTTGCTTGCCTCTAGATTGAAGCATATGAATCCTGATACCGCTTTGACTGCCGAACCGCTTATAAAGGTCGCCTGTTCGTATTGAGGTGGCCATCTTATAGCATCGGCCCAGTAGGCAGAGATGAATTGCAGAGGATAAGTTAGAGTTGCCACAAAGACCTAGGTATGGCTCGGATAGCGGCATGTGACGGCCCGGATCTTCACGCTTACCTCGACGTCAAGGTTATGTATGTAGCATCCGTTCGTGCCCCATGATGACGAGCATGGACGCTCTACTAGTAAGGATGTGGAGATAAAAATCAAAGAAAAAAATATTTATTTTACAATACGTAAATATGACAAACTTCTGGTTTTCGTAGCTGATGCGCAAGCCTCTGAGCACTGGCGAAGCTTAAATCCAAGAGAGGCTTGGAGTCACCGTACGGTTCCTCACAATCTGACACCACTATCCTCGTAAAACAATGTGACACGGTCCTCGGGCCCTCTGAGACATTTTTTTTTTGGGTATGAAAATAGACATGTATTGAGATAAAATGACCATCAGGACAAAATGCGATGTGTTTATAGCGATATATAGCTCTGATAGCAGTCATATTCCCATAGACAACTCCCCCTCATTTATATGGCCCCATAGCACCGTGCGGAACCTTCATAACATGTGATAGCTCCCCATAGTTGTTTTATAAAACAATATCCATAGCACAGACGAGATCTATAGATCCTTCATAGGGTTAGCGATTGGATGGATGGAATTTTCATGTGTCGATCATGCTCTTGACTCTTACTATCACGTGACGGGAGTTTGAAACGGACAGGAGTTTGAATAAATTGGCTGCTCGACACAAGGCCGTTTGGGATGTAGGTAGATAACTGGATTCATCATAATACATATTATCTTGACTCAGACACGTGGAGAAATGTCAGTGACATGAATCCGACGCGTTGGATGCATAACAATAGTCATAGGTAGGCTAATTTATGGGCATATCATCAATTAAGAGGGGCAGGGGGATGTGATAACTGTGAGTTAAGCATTATTACTTCATTTTATTAATTTAACAAGTTAAAGTTCAGGTGCCGGTAACCTCATGGGCTCTGGGAAAAATAAGGTCCTGTCATGCAGGCTTAATTAGCCCAGTGTGACAAGTGCTGGCTGGAGCTCCACTTTAACGGCTGGGCGGCTGGCACAGGTCTCACTTCCGACTTCCACACTTCTCCTCTAAGTACCCTGATGGCAACGGGCAGTACCAATGGGTCGACCAACTCTTCAGTTAACACAGAATCGACCAAAACATGTATGCAGAATGCTATCTCAGTGAAGAAAAACGGTGCCTACAAGTCCCTGAAGGAGGCGGCCAAAGTGTTCAACATAAAGTACGGGACATTTTGCAATCGGTACCTTGGGAAACACAAACCACCTTGTCTCGCTCATGAAAAACAACAACTACTCAGTGGTCTTCAGGAAGAGGCGATGGTCTCATGGATTGATTACTAGGCCAGATGGGGTGAACCTTACACTTGTGAGGGCTTGAAGGAACATGTATTCGCAATCACAGGAAAGGTAGCCAGGGGGAAATGGGCTAAACAATTTCTCCACAAGTACAGGCATAGACTGGAAACAGGGAAAGGATGGCCACTGGATCCAAAGCATGCAAAGGTGTTCACCTGACCGATCGTAGAAGATTACTTCAAACAGCTGAAAGATGTCATTGAGAGCAAAGGGATTCCACCTCAGAACATTTACCATGAGGATGAGAAAGGGGTTCAATTGGGAGGAGGCAGGAAAGGACTGGGGACGTGATTTATATTCCCAAGAGGAATGAAAAAGAAGGTTTTCAAATGGGCCAACACACTTCAGCTAGTGACTGTCTTAGAAGCTGTGAGCACAGATGGGACAGCGGTTCCTGCACTTATGGTGCTGCCTGGCAGCAAAGAGCTGAGTGAGTGGTGGGCGGATACACCGGAGGGCATGGGGAGGTAAGTCTGAAGTCACATGTGGAGCTTAACTGGTGCTGACATACTATTGTAGTGTGGTCTGCACACCCAATGGCTGGACTGACAATGAAGTCTATTTGGGGGGGTTCAAAAAGATCTTCCTGCCATATGCCACCTCACGGAATACATCTGGCAAACCCATCCTCTCAATCACAGACAGCCACAAATCTCACGAGATGCGTGAGTTAATGGAGACCGCTTTCAAAAAGGATGTACTTCTGTTCTGCCTACCGCCACATACCACTGACCACCTTCAACCCCTGGACATCGGTGTCTTTGGACCACTCCAGAAGAACTGGGCGCATCGCTCACAAGAGTGCTCGGCCAAAGGAGCGCCTATCGATCCTATATCGGCTGTGCGTGAATATATCAATGTGCATGAAAAGAGTATGACCGCAAAATGTATTCATTCAGCTTTTCGAAAGACGGGGATCCACCCTTTCAACCCCAACCTCTTCACTGACGAGGATTACACTTTGTCTGGGGCATGGGACGTTACCGATCGTGGTCCCGAGGGGTACCCGCATGTCTCGTCTTTGTTGGAGAGTGCTCACATGACTGAAGATGATACTTCCCCAGGTGATAGCCCAGAGAGCGGCCAAAATGGGATGCCAGCAGTGAGTCCACCAGAGACTGGAGACACGGGAACATCAGGAAATCCACATGGGACTCCAGCAGGGAATGCACAGCAGGCCAGAAACATGCAAATGGCTGTGTGCGGACAGGGGAATGTGACACGTGGCAGCACAATGCAAGTGGATGATGACAGCAGTGACAGCAGTAGTAGTGATGATGACAGCAGTGACAGCAGTAGTAGTGATGATGACAGCAGTGACAGCAGTAGTAGTGATGATGATGACGTTGACACAGACTCAGACACAGACTCCTCATCATCCTCAAACGATGACCCTGACCAGCATCATGGGGACAGCCCATGCTGGATGAATGTGGACTCTGTTATGGCAGCAATGAACATCTCTACACAACAGAATGGTGTTGATGACCCCGTCAATGACAGTGTCAACAGCAAGGAAACGGATCCTATGGACAAATCATACGTCCCTCCCCCTGAGAGACCATTAGCACCAGGTGGCCTGGCAAACGAGGATGTCACAGTCTTGATCTCCTCCATGGGGGCCGCACTGGGAGTCCCACTACCTCCCTCGTCTGTCGCTACAGATGAGGTCGCTCTCAGTCTGAGCATTGTGCACACCCACATGCCTACGGTGAGCCAGCAAGGCAGCGCAAACTCCAGGCTGCCTTCTCGGCCCCACCGCCATCAGACCCGAAATTTTGTATGCAAGAAATACAAACCTTATGAGTGTCCCCCCTCTCAATCCATGCCATCTATCCACACCTCTAAATCCACCTCATCTACCCATATCTCCATGTATTCCACCGGAATAGAGTGTCTACGGTGTCGGTTTACTTTCAGAAATGAATCCAAAAGACAGTGGGTAGCGGTGTCATCGTTGCACGGATACTTACACTGGTGTTCGGCTCAGTGCGCTTTGCTATCAGCAGCAACAAAAGTAGAACAAGGACAAAGATGATGACGTAGCAGTGATGATGATGATGACGTAATATGCTGACGTAAGCGTAGACGAGATACAACAGCAAATGTCACATGATTGACAAAGCTGGCCTCGACGTAGACGTAGTAGTAGTAGTAGTAGACTTAGAAGACTTAGACTTAGACGAGTGAATCCAACTGATAGAGGTGAATTAGGGTACACTAAGGCGAAAACAGGCCTTATATACATGAGCAGAACAACAAACGATGCGAGTATGCCATACAACGATGTCGTCGACAGCAGACAGGAGAAATGACTAACAGCGAGAGGCAGAAAACCAAAATAGGAAGGTGGTTTGTAAGGAAATGGAAAAATGAGTCAGGTGGTCGAAGAAATGAAGGGAAATATGCCAGCAAATTTGAAATAGAAGCCAGAAATAGAATAGAAGTGAGTCATAGACAATAGACCATGTGGAACAATTGGAAATAGAAGTACAGCCAAGAAGCGAGTGAGTCAGGTGATGAAATGAGTCATAGCCGTCCAATAGGATTCCAGTTGCTTGTCCAAATATCTCCGAAGATGAGTAAGTGAGTCATGTGACTTGATGACGACTCAGAAACATGTGAACCAATCATGACACTTGGATACAAATTTCCTCCAGAGAGGGAACGAAGACGAGCCCTTCTTGACGAAGTCCTTAGGCACATAACCATAGCAAATCTCTGTTCCTGGTCCGTGCTCTTTGATGTACCAGTTATTCCTGAGGACGATACGATGCCAACCATTCACTGGTTTGAAGTTTGGGTCAAAACCGATGACGTAGAAGGGAGCATGGAAGGTTTGATCGAATATCGTGAATGTGATAAGGAGGATATGAGGGGAATATTCGGTATGGGCCTTCAGGAGATTCGACATATAGGGGATAGTACCGACGATATGCAACTTGTGGAGGAGGACTGGACAAATGAACATCAAGGGGAGAACGCCGACTAGGAAGTTCAACGCGTGGTCCAATGTGTATGTCTGGCTTGGCGGTCATCTGAAACGAATCATGGGACGTGGTGGCGGCAATGCTGGATGGCATATTGAAAATAGAATTGATGAAAAATAGAATGAGTGTGGAGATGATATGTCTGGCGGACTGGAGGTAGCACAGCTGATGATGGTCTGGCGAAAGCTGATGATGATAGGCGTGTGTGCAGTGAGCGTCTTTTGTAGTGTAGTAGGCGCTGTCGAGTATCATGCTTGTCAACGGGAAGACATGGCAGCTCAGAAGGCAAACTTTGAGGCCAAGCTCATGGAAGGGCAAGCCCAGCTCCAGGAAGAGAAGAGTAAACATTGTTGCAAATGTCACAAGTGATGGATGGCAGAGATTTGTGCTGAGTTGGCTGAGGCACACTGTACCATCCAGAGGAAGCACACAGAGAGCCTGTGAGCTGAGCTTGACAAGAAGAAGAGGTCATGCAAGGTGAATGTCCATGCACACGTACTTACCCATAAGGAGGCTGAGGAAGAGTGGCACTAGCAGGTATCAGAGGAGGACACTAAGAAGGCAGAGAAGGCAGAGAAGGCGCAGGTGAAGGAGAAGGATCAACATGTGCGGACAACCACCCAAATCCACGACACCATTATGAAGACATTCAATGCCCTGCTCCACATCTACAGACACAAGGAGCCATTATGCACTATCGCACTTGCGCTCGAGCTCCCAGACAATGGAACCATCCCAGAGCTTCAGCTCCGCATCAAGACCTGCTTGGAGGAACGCCCCCACCTCAAGAGTGAACCATGCTCTGCGGGACTCTTCATCAAGAGGCACATTTGCGGTTCACAGACAGCCACATCTGTCTCCAAAGACCCAAACATCATGGGCCCCTCCAAACAGGCAGATGTGCCTGCTCCATCCACCAGCGGTGCTGCCCTCCCTCCTCCCCATGTGTTCATGCCGCTGTTGCCGACCCTGGAAGCTGTCACCGTCACGGCCTCCCACCACACTGGCCCCCAGGTTGCCCAACCTTTTCACCCCTCACCATCCAATCCCACGAGCCCGCACCCACCCCCGCATGCATATCCCATGTATTACCCCACCATTAACACCCCATTGGTGACGTGCAGGGCATGGGGATGACCCATACAGTGTGTATGGTTTCCATGCCTACGCAAACATTGGCTCCCCCTCCTGCCCCTTGAGTGCCTTTGGTGCGCCCATGTACGGCATCCAGGGCTTCCAGCAGCAGCTCCAGGCCCCCAACCACTTTGGATTCGCCCCCACCATGGGTGCACCTGCGTATGGCCTTCCCCCTTTCGAGGGATACCACCAGGTCCGTCCCCCCACCCACACCTTGACCTCCCCCCCACCAGGCCCTGTTGCACCCGTGCACACCTTCCAGCCATATGCAGACATGCACCCTCCCTCACGCCCTTCAATCATGGACCTGCCAGGACCATTCACCACCACGCGTGGCGTGCACGTCGTCCAGCAGTTCCTGGACGTGTTCTCCCCTTCGCATCCCTCCATCGCTGACGCTCTGGGGAGTATGGTGCCTGCACAAACCATGCAGCACAACCATCCAACATTCGGCGGCTTCCCCCCATTTATCTCTGGCCAGAATCATCCCGCAGGGACCTTCTTCATCCCATATAATATCCCCACAGTGTTTCCTCCAGGTCCGTCCTCCAGTCAGTCAGAACCCATCACACACCACCACAATCATGCCCCCAACGTTTTTGACACACCCGGATTGTCCCACCTGTCCTAGATAAGCCCCCTATCTCATACTTTCTTGCATTGCAATGGTCCCCAAGCACCACCCTTGTTTACCCTTCCCTAGCTTATGCTTTTTCTTCACCCTTGTGCTTTTCTTGGAGTGTTTTGCTATTTTGGTGGCATTCATGCAGTATGTAGGACAGACATGTATGTGACATGAGATATGTACAGCCTTACAGTAGCCACAGAATAACTCCCATGTTTTTTCCTTGACTTGGGTCTGCCGGTTTCGGCAGACCCAGTGGCAGACCGTCGCGCCGTGTGACGAAAACGTGACGATATGTGACGATATGCGACGGAACGACGCGGCACCTGGTTCAAACACCCTGCTCACCAGGTGTTACGTCTCGCACCAGTACAGTCCCTCTCCGAATATTCATTAAGGTGAATAAAAAAACATATTGAGTTAATATCTAATGATCTATCTACTTTGCAGCATCCCTCAAGGCTCGCTGAAAGCCCTAGAAGGTAGGTGGTGGGATATTTCAAACTCCCGATTAGTTGATGGTTGAATCGGAAACCGAAAGAATGAAACCCCGCACTCCATGTTATTTCCCATTTCCACGCTCAAACATTCTGTCAGAACATTAAGACCACTGAAATGCATGCTACTTTCAACCAGGGCTTCCGATGTCCTTTCTAGATTGCACATACTCCCGACAAACGAAGAGATTCCTGGCATTTATGATGGGGAATGGAAGGGCACTGGAGAAGTGTTTGAGAGCGTTTGTCCTTCCACGAGAGAGACCCTTGCCCGAGTTCGATCTGTGCGTTTCGTGTTAGCAGTATGAGAGGCGAGTCCCGAAACGCTTTGTTTGTAACACAGGGGACACCAGAAGAACTTCAACATGTACTGATGAAGACGAGAGAAGCATATCATCACTTTAGGCATGTACCTGCACCGAGACGAGGAGAAATAGTGCGACAAATCAGAGAGGCTATAGCTGCAAAGGTGTCCGTCCATTAGGACATTTCACACACGTCATCTCATGTTCTCGCCTCGCAGCGGGATGAGCTGGGGGCACTTGTATCCCTCGAGATGGGAAAGATACGCACAGAGGGTGTTGGTGAAGTCCAAGAATTTGTGGATATTGTGAGTTGGATACTTCTATTGTTGCTCCCTCCATCACCCTAACATTGATGTGTAAAGTGTGATTATGCTGTTGGATTATCGCGCATGATGAATGGCCGTGTTGTGAGCTCGGAAAGACCAGGACATTCTATTCTCGAAGGCATGCCATTTTACTTTTTATTGATCCGTTTTTTCAATAGTGCCTTCCAGTTCCTAATCCGCTTGGTGTCATTGCTGTATTAAGTGCATTCAATTTTCCCGTCGCCGTGTACGGATGGTATGGCGCTTATGCTTATTACTTGAACAAAGAACTGACCCCCCCATCGGATGCCTTGCCGCCTGATTGAAATTGTGCAGGAATCTCGCGCTTTCCATGGCAGCCGGCAACGCGACTCTTTGGAAGCCATCCCCCTCTACTCCACTATGTTCTATTGCAGTGACGAAGATAGTTTCAAGTGTTCTGGAGAAGAACGGTATACCAGGTGCCGTAGCTGGACTTGTCATTGGCGGAAAGGACGCAGGCGAAGCTGTTGTCGAAAGCGAACACGTCGATCTCGGTACTCGCTACATCCTGCCTGGTAGCCAAATCGTCCTGCTTACTCTTCAATCCTCTAGTTTCGTTCACAGGTTCTGAGGCAGTTGGGCGTCGAGTAGGGAAAGTTGTCCAATCGCGATTTGGCAAGGTCCTTCTTGAGCTGGGTGGCAATAATGGTCAGTAACGATAAAATAATCCAACAAAAAAATAATTCTCCTGCATTACTCACATCGGAACCCTTCCTTCAGCGTCAATCGTCCTTGCTGACGCAGATCTAAACCTTGCTCTCCCCGCGGTTTTCTTTGGGTCTATTGGCACAGCTGGACAACGCTGCACCTCAACACGTCGACTCTTTCTCCAACGCTCCATCGCCCCAGCCTTCATGGACCGCCTTCAATCGGCCTACAAGACTCTTAGCCCAGGAGATCCATTGGTCGAACGCACGTTGTTAGGCCCACTACACACCGAGCGAGCCATATCAACGTATACCAAAGCAATACAAACGCTCCGTTCTACAGGGGCGGAAATTCTGGTGGGCGGAGAGCCCTTTAGTCCCTCTGAGTTAGCAGAAGGTATCACATATGGATTTTACGTCCGTCCGACTATCGCGCAACCGAAATCCCCGGAGCCGCATCAGGCACTGTGGAGCACGGAGACCTTCGCACCTATATTAAACGTCGCGGTGTTTGATGAGCTGGAAGAAGCAATCGAATGGAATAATGCGGTCCCTCAGGGTCTGTCGAGTAGCCTCTGGACCAAGGACGTGAGGAATATTGGGAAATGGATCGGTCCCACAGGGTCTGATTGCGGAATTGTGAATGTACGTTCCTTATTCTCGACAACAATACAAGGGCGATCTGGATTTTTGCTGGTATTGTAGGTGAACGTGGGGACTAGTGGCGCAGAGATCGGCGCAGCTTTTGGTGGGAATAAGGCAAGATTCCCCTTACACTGCATATGCCGACCCTGCTGATATGCATGCACTGGCCTGCCTCCCTTTTGTCCTCCTGTTTGCTCAGAGCACTGGATGGTAAGTTCCCCGCATGCCACCTCATTCCTTTTTACACAGCACTCACATGGCGTACTTCGTTTATTATTCATTGAGGGGCCGCGAATCGGGAGGAGATGCCTGGAAGCAATACGTGCGGTGGAGTGCGTGCACTATCAACTACTCGGACGAGGCGCCGCTCGCACAGGGCGTCAACTTTGCTCTTCCTCAAGGTCAGGAGCTGTGTCGATTCGGTCCATCTGTCTAACTGCCTAAGCACGCGCATCAACGCTATGTTGAGAGGGTGCTCATCTCGCTTGTGCGGGTGAACCACCCCTTGTTTTTGTACGAGTACCTAAATAGCATTGTCTCCCTCGGGCAAAGTATTTCCACTTTATTTTCACTTTATTTTATGCCTTATCGATGGTATGGCGTGGGAGTGGGAAAAGGCACCCGTATGCTTCTGTGGGCGGTGCCGTGCGGGTATGTAGCACTTGAATTGTAGGCCTGGCATCTATCGATCTTCTGTGTATGCCCGCTCGGGGTTCTGTAGTGGAAGGGCTAGGTATGGAAGCCAAGAGAGACGGCTAATTGCCTGCACCGAAATACGCAAATAGTATCCACCGATATCCACCAATTGGCTCGTAATCGGAGGTGGCTGACATCCCCACTGATGTACACCATTGATGTGTAACTCAAACTTTGCACCTAAGGTCCCAAGTTCGGATCGGAAGACTCCCTCTTTGGAAGCGAAAGGCGTCTCAGCGCTGACACTCTATCAAGCTCAGCAATCCAAGCACTTCTCAGGTTAGAGGACTAATGCCATGCGTGAGTAGGTACTAGACTATGTAATAGACTAGATCCGAGCCGTGGGACTTCAGCGCGACGGGAAAATGGGCTAACAATTTCATTAGGAGGGATCTAAATAATATATGACAAGGTATAAGTGCGATTGCGGTGCTAAGGCTACAGTTATATAGGGGCGGTCCTAACATGGAAAGAATGAACCTGGCGATTTAATTTCCACCGAGGCGTCGAAGGCATCGAACACAAATTACGCCGCCCTTATGTTTGCGGCCAGAGCGGTGACTACGAATTGCAAGCGATTAGTTCGCTTGTTCAAGCGAGTGCATTAGAGGCGCACCATTGTTCGCAGAGTTTTTTGTCCTCAACGTGTCGGGCGGCTTCGACTTGACGACCAAATTCTGCGCCACTGGAAGAATTACATCCTATTAGCTAGTGTTCCAAGGCACCGCGAGAACGCACCAAGTACAACCATAAGGCTTTGGGAATGTGATTCCATGAGCAGATAGATGTGGCTTGACTTGGGCGCGGTGCAGTAGCCACTGGCCACAGCCATCCACTCTGCACAAGAAGTTCGGACGGTTGATCGACGAGAGGTTGAGGCCACGTTTCTCCTCGTCTGTCAGGCGGTGGATAATTCTCTTGACGGCTTCCTCTTCTCCGGTCTCAACCTCATACGTCTCGTGGATTGCCTGCTCAGAAGTGTACGAGCGCCCAGTACGGGAGTAGGTAAGTACGGGAGAACTCGAATATGCTCGACTAGATCGATCGTCTGGAGCTAGATAACGGTGATTGTCATTATTTAGAATTATTGTCAATTGGAAATTTTCGGACTGCTTACACGGGAGGCTTTGGAACCCTGACTGCATTTCGTAAGGAACGGTAGAGTAGTACATTGACTCATCAGGAGCTGGGGACGCAAATGAGCCCCCGAGTGATAGTATACATTGTTCATATTCACCTGATTCAGTTGAATAGTCGGAACCAATTGGAGAATAAAAGGGTGAGGTTGGCCATGTGGAGCAGTGCTGGTCATGAACATCCAAAGAGTCAAGGGGAGCTCTGTCGATATACTGAACGTTCAGTTCGTGGTAGTCGACCTCTTGGATGCACAAATCTTGGCCATCATTCTGGACATCAAAAGACCACGAGAGTGGGAGGTTGAGGTTGTTTCGCGGAGAGCTCATGGTGAGGACGAAAGCGGGCAACAGTGAGCGGCTTCGTCTGCTTGGGGGGTATAAATACGATCGGACCCAGCAGTAGTTACGGAGCGGAGGGATCGCAGATCACATCTGATCGAGCATGGGAAGCTTGGGGACCTAGTAGTCATGGACGAATGCCAGGGAGCATCGCCTCGTTAAGATCTCGGCTAACATAATGTGTTAAGTTAGATATTATAAACAGGTACTTACCTAGTCTGTAGTGCGAGTTGAAGTGAGGTGAGCGCCTCCAGCACCACGTGGTAAAAATCGCGAAAATCGTGCCTTGTCGCCTGGACTCACACTGAGTTGCTCTAGGTTGCTCTCCCATCAGGGTGATCCCTTAACGTTGTCTACGATCACCAGACTTTCTCCTGGTGACGAAGTGAGATGCTTTGGGGGGCCGTGCGTGCAGGTTTCCACCGAGGTATGGTCTCATGCTCGCCGGAGAATTACGCAATTGAAGCAGCGTCCGCACTGCGCAGTAAGATGATTTTTTTTGGGTGCATAGCTTTAAATATTAAATCACCAAATATCATACGTTGTCATTTCAAATGAAGATAGCGTTCCATTTCTCCCAATGTGGCGAGAACACGAGCCTGCATGCTTAGGATTAGCACTGTAGCTTTACACCCCTTCTGAACAGTCATTACGGCAGTGACACTTCTGTGGGGATCTGCAGGGAATCTCTAAATGAGTTGCATGCTGCTGGTCGGATATAGTCCTCTCCGTCCTTTCTTTCCATGATAATCAGAACGTTCTTCTGTGACCGCGAAGAGTAGTTACAGTAGGTCCCGAAAAAAAGGCGGAAATCGGGTGCTTGTCTGAATAAAGTTGCCTGTCAGAAATAACAGCCTTCCTCTGAATTTGCTCTGTGGCATTTCATCTGACCAAACAGAGTGAGGCCTCTTCTGATGGTGAGGGGTTAGCAGGGTGCCCAATCGCACTTTCCTGTTTAGGATAGATTCGCCGGCGACCGAGTCACACGCGCTATTAAAAGGCTACCTCAGAAGTTCCCTGCATCGAATGGATATAACTTGAATATAACCCACCATGCCTCATGCACGTCAGGTGAGAGATCAGGATCCGTGAATCGGGTCTTCGTGCCGTCGGACCAGATATGCAGCCAGGTCACACACACAGCCTTCTCCCACATCCACCGATATGATTCTACCACGTTAGCCCTGGTCAAGATAGTCAAAGCACTACCGTATTTGAACATAGGCAACACGTGTATCTTGACGCCTACCCTGTAACTTAAATGTGACATGTTCCTCGACTCGAGGAAGTTGCTCAGGTTGTGCGGAGAGGATCATGTCAAACAAGGAAGCATCGCACTGCCGTAGTTGACCCACGCCGCATTATCAGAGCGAGTGGCCGCAAAATAAATCGACTATTTGACCATGGACGTTCTATCACGCGAGAGGGGTGGCAGACGTCGGGTGAACCAGGTGCGATGGTCGTAACGTATATATAGGTTTGCAAGTTGGAGTAAAGTAGGCGACAGTGAAGGTGAGTCCATGATCGCACGTCTGAAATCATCAGCGGGGCTTATGGAGGCAGCAGCGTACATATTCTCGCTATCAGCAGAATCAATACACTGCTCTGTGTGAAGAATGTATTCCCCTTGTCGCAGCATATCTTGAAAAAGAGCTCGTCCCCCTGGGTGATGCGTTGACCTATGTACCTGGACTAATCATATTAGAACTCGCATCAATTAGGATGCACCATATGTTGGTTCACGTATAGAATTACTGTTGTCTTTCTATTCCAGAAGTAGGACTCAGGTACCCAAGGCGCGGTTGTCCAAGCTTAGGACCTTCGCTGCAAGGGGTCCAACAAACATCGTCGAAGACCGGTATACCGGCGAATCGTCCGTATCTGGGATCCAATAGGGAACCGCCGGCGCGAAAAGCCCAACAAACCTAGCCTAACGTAGACAAAAAAAATCATTCAGGGTTCGAATAGCGACCAGACGAAGAATCAACGCTCATCAATAACGCTCATCAAAATTAATGTCTACCAACCGCCAAGCTCATATGAATGTGCCGCAGCGGAGCGCGAGTGACAGCTGTGTGAACAAATGTATTATGCGCGCCACAACGCCACGAACAGATCAGTGAGAATCCAAAATCTGCGGTCTGACTGGTGGCTGGTGTCTTCTTGCTTATCAACTTCCACCTTTGCAGGCAAGGATCCGGTCGTTTATTGCGCGAATCCTCGACGTTCGTAGAATTCCTCTGTATACCAATAGTGAGTCTCAGGCTCAGCTGATTATCTATGCAAGCACCATGGTGGTCAACATATCGAATTCATATGCTGAATGCTCTGATGATGTTGGATCTCGAAGTCCTGGCCAAGTCAACTATTTTTCTCCTGTGTGGATTTCATGGTCATCGAGCTAGTACCTGGGGCGTATCCGCCATTGAACGACGTTCTCCAAAGCCAGTTGCCCATAACGTTGGCACGGCCACATGTGAAAGAAAGGCACAACCTTCGACTCGAAAATAAATCAATGTTCAATGGCAGAGGCACATCAGACCAATCTGCTTCCGCTGACGAGCCACCCATCCATCAATGAATAGTATACAATATGCAATCGAGAATCAAACCAACCTTTGATTTCAGAAGCTTAGGTCCACCCACCCCATCTCCATCGTCAAGCCGCAGCAAGTGGGAACGCCGCGCGAAAGACGTTACAGGCGGGTGCTGGTCTCATCCGGCGATGCGTCACGGTGATGATTCTACTACGTATGTCCATGCGTACGCTTTGCGAGAAGCACCGTCATCTTGATCCTTGATAAATCTTCGCGCCGTACTCAAGCCACACCTTGCTGATCGAAAAGAAATAGTTGTAAGGCAACTGTCTTTAAATACCTGTAACGTCAAAAGATCATGATGGCCTCCATGTTTACCAGATGGTCAATTATAATATCCACAGTAATAATTCGATGCACACGGTGACGACAAAGTGACATCGTGGGGTTGCTTGCAAGAATCATAAGTCGCTGTGATCGTTGCCATACTGGAAAAATTAATTATCATGACGCAGATTAGCCATAATCCAATTCTTCCAGCGGCTGAGTAGAGCGCGGATGCTTACTGACTTCCCTCATCCAATCCTACAAAAAAAGGGAAACAGATTAAATACCAAAATTTCCACACAACTTTCCACAGAATAAGTGAGTGGGACGTGCCCTCTGATCTCCAGAATACCAAAAAGATTTATAGTCAATACGGATAGTTACTGATACTCTGCGCATGCATAAGAGGTGAGTGGCAACTAAAACTGAAGTGGTGGCGCTAATGTGTCGCTTGTTACGTAAGATTCTAAGAATCAAACGTCACTGGGTCACGTGCCAGGTCGTGCGCATTCACGCAACTGTCCATGGCTCTATACTTTCAGTTATGTCTTGCCCGTTATGCGATGAAATCTTCCCCTTCACGGCTTACTGTATTAATCATGATCACCCTGACTCGGACTCATCACTCAGTTGAGATGAATGTGGGCCTTTCAGGGCTCTACACCCATCAATCACGCCTCTAGGAAAATTCCGTGGCCGAAAGAGGAGGTGAGATCTTCACCATTACATCAGGTTTCACCTTGACAACCTTGTTTGTGCAGCAAGCAGAAGTGACGCGGGTATTCGTATGTGACACCCAAATGACAAGGTGTCGTTTAGGGGATTAGGTAGGGCCCAAGCATACTCATGCGTCCTCATAACACCCGGAGTCTCGCGATATCTCATATGTTTATCAAACGGATGCTTACTACCTGAATACCGGAGCCCGGTTGACTCAGCTTTGCTGGATGAACCCTCACCAGGAATAGGACGTTCAGTAAATTTTCACCCCAGGAATACAGATTCAAAAACCAGCTTTCCACCTTTCCCCTCTTCCTGAAAAAATACGATACTATCAAGAGTCGTTGTTGGCACCCGAAACCTTCCGGTCCTTTTTATCTCCCGAATCAGGTGGATCCTCCTTCTAATTGTTGAGGCTGGAAGGATTGAAATGAAATAACAGGTGTATTTTCACCTAGCAGCCTCACACCGTGTATCGCATATCATTCTACTTAAGGTCTGATACCGACGATCCCGGGACTTTAAACACCTCACACCTCATGTTAGCTCGGTCGGCTCTTTCGGATGGTCACCCAACATCTGCTTCCATGTACGGTTTCCAATAAAGAGGAATGGCGCTGTGCACACGAGGCAGAGACCGTGGCACAGCAATGTCATATTGGGTTTGGGCCGTTCCCATGTGTGCGGGGGCCTGCGGGGACACTGCATCTACCACCCCCGCATTCAGGGGTATTAACTAGACCAGGTAGGTCTGGGAGTTCATTCTGTAACGGCGAAATATCCCCGTGACATATCTTAATAGCGCGGGGAGCACTGCTACTATAAGAACGTCAACGTTGCTGCAACTTCGTGTATAGCAAATACGTAGTACTCGTTAGTACTTGTGTTGATAAGGCTGAAAATGCTGACTAGGGACAGGAGCCTCAGGAAATTAATTTGGACATATTTACCCTGCATGAGGCCTTCACTTTTACTCTCTAAATTATGTGGTCATGTCAGTACCGCGATTGTAATGAATATGGAGAAAAAATCAACTCACAGTAAGGTGCAGACTCTAATCTCATTGTGGTTAGTACCTCTGCCAGTAAAACGCCTAAGGGTCAGTTGTAGGTGTGAGATAAATCCTTCCACGGGAAAGAACCACCAAACAAGGATTCTGGCGCCAATGATTATAAGAGAGAGGGGATAGTAGTATACCAAAAGCGATATTGCACGTTCTTTAAGCAAGTATCCGGATCTAAGCCTGACTTCGGAACGGATGGCTGGGTATAGCCTCTCCGCTAATCGCGTTGAAATTCCAGGAACGAATTGGTCAGATCTATGGGCCTGGGGGCGCCTTGTGTTTTCCACGATATGTATGCTGGCAGGGGATACTTGCAAAATTGAACTGAAACTTGACGATTAAACAAGTCAGGGATAACTATGTGTAAATACTGTAAAGTTCCTGGGGAGAAATCCTCCTGGCGCGCCTTCGTAAGATCCGACACTTTTCCCGGTGTACATCTTTAAACTCGTCCTACTACACCATCAGGAGCAACCCATGGCTTAATATGTGGTGATCTTGCATGCCCCTTGTTCTTTCATTTCGTTGCAATAGATTCATGAACAAACGCCCCAGGCCGGGGCTAGTAAGAAAGATCGGCAGCTAATGTCACCGACGAGCGGTTACTGGCCACGTGTGGGGAGCTTTGCAAAAGTACTTTCGTTCACACGTGAGGGTTTCAAGTTCTATGCAGCCCAATATTATCCCTGCGAGGATAATCAAGCAATTTCAATTTAGATACCAATAGACTGAAAGCAATAAAAACACACCATGAACTTGAAACATGTGTTGTTTTCCGGCGGTTATTTCCTGGAGGGTGTCATTATCGAAGGGGTGTTTTAGAAGGGATAAAATGACGCTCATCCCATAGATCCTCTTGGATCTCACGTACAAACATATTTCGTGTCTATGAGTAATTGTCCACCAACTGTCGAAGAAGCGGAGTCACTTTTGTGACTGTTCGTGACATTGACGCAACATTTACGATAAACGTCTCTACATAAAAGAAACGTGCGCTAAACCTTTTAACTTGAAGGAAAGGGTATGATTCACGTAGGTAATTTCCCCTCGCACCGGTTTCAACATTCGCCCTTTTGAATGTCTGCGGACTGCAGTACGCCAACACATGTTAGGTATGTCTTCTTTGTACAGCATTCTTGTTTGTGGCTCTCTGCATCTAATTTAGGTCATAATGCCTTGGAAGCAACACGTATTCCATGGAAATGAGACCGGCCGTCTCCGAATGATATCATGATTTGGTACAGTTACTGACTAGTATCCTATCCCGCAGCGAGGCGATATATTCCGGTTTATGACAACCGCTAAATGTGCTGTGCTACATCTTGGTCTCATCCAGGAAGCGGTGAACCGGCAAACAGATATTGATAGGTCTTTCTAAAATTTCGGAATTCTCTTCGTCCAACCAGAACGTTGCGTGCAGGCTCTCCTCCGTATGAGGCCTCTCTTCAATGTGGAATCACTCCGAATTCATGAATATGGAATGTCTGTACGGACATGTGTGGGCTGTAAATTATCCAGGGACAACTCTTCGTGTCTTCCCCGGGGGCTTATCTTGGTTTCGAATCAAGGGACTGGACTTGGTTCATTGACGACTTCCTTAATTGGTTGATGTTCTTACGCCTCGACATTGTAACTGCATTTTCTCTGAGGTTTTTATTCTGATTGTTATACTTCCGTAACCTATTGTGATCGCCTCGGAAAGGATTCCCACAGGGACATCTTTCAGAACAATTTGATTCATGAGATGTCAAAGTTCGAGGATATGCCAGAGCGCTAAAAAAAAGCAGCGCACATGAACGGTTTTGTCTTTGTATTCAATGCAAGTGGTCTAGTTCGCGCGAGCTCGCGGCACGAGGGACACTGCCTCCTATTCTGGTGGGGCTATATCATTGCTGTATGCCTTCTGCACCCAATGATTTGTTTTCGTCCTCAAGACGCCACAGACTTCGTTGAACAACTCGAAACTCTGCACCCCAACCACAGAAAGTGCTCCTGTTTTTCATCTCGTCATGTGCTCACTGTTCATCCCCCTTCCCCCACAGACATGAGTCCAGGACAAACATTTTGGACGACGGAAACCTCCGAATACGATGTTATGCGGCAGGAAGAAGGTCGCAACCGTGAAAATGAATTTCCTCCTAGCCAGGTCAGTCACAGCTGTATAATATGAATTTACACCAATGTAGACCTAGCCTCGATCGTACTACTCGAGCGAGTATTCGAGGCATGAACGAACCACTGTTTCACGCCACTCCAGCTACGAATTACACCAACCCCAAGCAACCCAGTTTGGAATACCGTTCCTCCCATCTTCACAGGTATTTTCGCCGCCATCTTCTAACAATGCATACGGGCCGCGTAAGCTGTATTTATTATTTAATTTAACAACCTTTTTGTTGATGCCAAACAGAGTCGAACGCCAGTAGCTCTCAAAGTAACGACCTACGAGGAATTACCCCATTGAATATCCACTTAAACTTGGACAATGGTATATCCCCGAATTGGGCACAAGTTCGAGAAAGTACCTACGATCAACGTCAAGTACAACATCAGCGTCAACTTGAACCGTACCAAATGTACAGCTCTCCATCCGTAAATTACCAAAACCTCGCGAGCGGTCGCAACAGAAGGCAAGAAGGTGAACAATCTAATCATTCCAATTATGGATCATCTCATACGAGTCAGTAGCATCTTTCTATCTATTCTCTGTATAAATACAACACTGACATTGAACAGATTCGAGACTACCTGTTTCACCGCCATATGCCAGTGAAGGCATGTCATATTTTAGCCAAATCTTTAGATTCCTCGTATCTTAGAGCCGTCAAATATTCATCTTGTTCCTAGATTCATCCCGCCTCAACCTCTCTCCTTCTCCGACGGTGTCGGTGATGGATGCTAACGCTCTCCTCCAAGTTCGCCACTGTATCCATCACATCCCCGTTTCACCTCAGGACCGAGAAAGATATATTGTTGAGCCCGACCAACATGATCGCGACATGGGATGGCGTTTCGGTATCATGAAGTGCATTTATCCCGGTTGCGGATCGCCCGCTGTTGAGCTCAGTCGGGCAAATACCCACCTCGCCTCCCATCTGAATTCCAAAAAGGCACACCAGTGCGCCTGGCACGTACCTTCATAGTTCTTTCGCTTAGCATCGACAGTTAATTTTTTTCCTTACCCCATTCTATCGTCGTGTAGTGGTATCCGGTTTGGACGTCTGTCAGAGGCTAATCGCCACATGGATGACCAGAATCCATGTGAAAGGTGGTGAGTAAATTGTTACCCAAACATATCTGGTTCACACTAAACTTGTGACGTTCCAGTGGCCAACCACGGCGTAAGCGGAAAGGAACCAGGATCTGTACCCGATGCTACAACGCTGAAATGGACACACTTCGAGCATTGGCAGATGACTGATACATCTACCTAGGAAGGCACTGGCGGGCACAACACGCTTCCCACCCCCTCAATGCTGGCATTCGATCGCACTAACTCTCAGTCACCTGCGAAACCTTTCGCGCCTGGTCCAATCGTATCGTTGCGGGCACTGCACACCTATATGAGGCTCAGCGAGCCCCGCGGTCCCGCTTCCGCCTCCGATCTCATCGCACTCCCTTCATGTCATGCTCCTCACCTTGCTGTTCGCAGTCGTAATCTCGGCTATTTGACACCTAATACTTTGCATAAGGGGTTCTTAATACAATTCGATACTGGTATTAACTCAAACTTTCACGTTTGGATCTCTTGTTTCGCTTCTTTACTCTCACGTAGTCCATGTAACGCCACACTTCGCTTCAATCTCAATTATACCCCACGTCACGTGGGCACCGATCTTCATCTCAGTGTACTCAGCCGGTTCGTGTGCCTCGAAATTACGAGGACCGACAAGCTCTATACTTTCTTCTTCTGTAACGATTTGGGCAACTCTTTCGTGAATTCTAGGAACTCCCTCCCCTGCATATATGGCCGAAGGACTTCCGGGATCACCAGACCCTAGTATAGCACGGTGAGCACATTTTCAGCATGTTTCATCGGAAAACAACCCACATTTTCAGTCTGGTAATTCTCGACAAGGCAACAAAGAGCCCGCTCCGTCGCGCACAATGTCCCGTTGAGCATGTGTACGTATAATTTGCGGGCCTGGTCTTGTTTCTTCAATCCGCAGCGCACTTCCAACCGTCGACTCTCTTAAAAAATCTGTCAGCACCAGTGGGCAGCTCAGAAGAGTAGACACACGGTAATCGGTACAATTCGAGCAGGAGACGAGTTCCTTGTAAGCGCCTTGGAAGGGGAACCACGCTTCCAGGTCGAATTTTTGCGACGCAGCGAGGTTCAGAGCGCCTGACACGATCGCAACGACACGGTAGGGAAGACCAAGCGACTGGTAAAATGCTTCTGCGTTTGCTACCATTGTGTCGAACATTTCCCAGGATTTTTCGGGCTCGGTGATGCAGAACTTTGGGGGGAGATTAGACGTTTAAGCAGATGGAGGGAGGTTATCAAGAGAGATGACTAACTTGTTCAATTTTTTCGAATTGATGGACACGGAATATCCCCCACATATCCTTCCCAGCTGCTCCTGCTTCTTTACGGAAGCAAGTCGAGTAGCCGGCGTACTGGATGGGAAGTTGCTTTTCCGGATTCTCAAACCACTCATCCGAATGAAAAGCAGAGATGGGCTGCTCCGAAGTAGCAATTAAGTATTTGTCGTCTTCAGATCCGGTGACCTACTTGCCGTGAATATTGACATCTCAGTCAGAAGAAAAGGTACAATAAAAATTGGATAGACGAATCACCTTATATAATTCCTCATCGAATTGGTCGAGCTGTGCAGTTTTCGCCATAACATCCCTGTTCATAAGAAAAGGTACTTGCATTTTTTTGTACCCACGCTTGCGAAGGAAATCAAGCCCATATTGAATTAAAGCATGATTCAGATCTACACCATCGCCAGTGAGGAAGTATCCTCGATGTCCCGCTACTTTCGAGCCTAACGTGGGTTGATTGATTAAATATCGTCGATAGCGATATAATCAAATAAACCAGACCTCTATCCAAATCCATGGCGTCTAAACGGAGCAGGACCTCGTGATGTGCCAAAATGTCTTTCTTCTGCTCCACTTGAGCATTAGAACCGTCAGGATGCCATGTTCTCAATGTCGCATTGTCGTCCTGGATGATCCTGTCAATACCGCATGCCAGTTACAGGCAAAAATCAACACAGCTCACCTCTGTCCTGCTCACAGGCACGGATTTGCCAACAATATTTCCGATTGTTCCAGCTTTTGTGCGCATTGCTTGTTCCGCCTCCTTGGCACGTCTCCTAGTGTCTTCGATCTTCTCACCGAGCGCCTTTTTTGTTTCGAGGATGTCGTCTGCGTTTTCTTTGGCCTTTGACACAGGTGGATAATAAATGTCAGTGTCTGAGATATTTCTTCATCGGGGTTGGTATATAACCTTTTTCTTGGCTGCGATCTGTTTCTGTAGCGCGTTGGCCTCTTTATTCAACCCATTTAATTCAAAATCAACTGCCGGTCCATTAGATCCAGAACTGTACGTCACAACAAGATATGCACTCACTTTTGACCCAGTTCGCATACATTGCGACGACCTCATCTACTATCTCTACAGAATGGCCTCGTTTCCGTTGCGATTCTCTGATCGCCTCTGGATCGCCGCCCTTGTCCGATAGAAAGGTCAGTACGTCCAAAGTCATTGTTCAGCGGTAGTGATGAGTATCGTATGACAAATTTCAGATGCCTAGGTAATGAGAGTAGGAAGAATGCAGTACGCTGTTGTGAATGACTTCGCTTGTTGTGACGTGACGGTCACATATTATCAGGCGGTCACATAATCGTGACATGTCACGTCACGTCACAGCTTGCCACAAGTCCATCCGGAGACTCGCATGGGAAACACGTTATCCGGTCCAACAGCGACTCGTGCAGGTGGTGCTTTGGACAGTTTTGTCTCTGAACTTGGCTCTGATATCTTATATGACAAAAGGTGCGCAACCTCAATGATATCATTTATCATGATTCCACCTTTCTTAAGCTTTGTCAGTCTGGGTTCCTCACGGTTCCTCAAGACGGTCAAATGTAATCATAGAAATGGGGCTTTGGTTGTAAAAATCTTTATAAAATCAGATCCGGGGTTAAACCTGCGAACATACGCTCGTCGACTTAAATGTGAGGATACCACTAATATATTCCGATTGTGTTGACTTAGGCACATATAGCGGAGAGGGAGGCTTTATTGGACATTCCTAACGTCTATAATTATCAAGTCTTTGTTGAGAATGATCGAGCGGGCTATATTGTGCGCCAGTGGCTTGAGGGAAGTCTCTACGACCGCATCAGGTATGTCATGACGTGGAATCACGAGTACTCGGTCTGGACCTATATATACAGCACAAGACCGTTTTTAAGCATCATTGAAAAGAAATGGATTGCTTTTCAGCTGCTCAATGGCATGAGAGACGCCAGGAAGCGAAACGTACGTCTCTGACCTTTTTTCCCCTTGAACTCGAAGTTGACCCTCCTCTAGATCCCTCACGGAGATATCAAATCAGAAAATGTTCTTGTGACCTCGTGGAATTGGATATATCTTACCGATTTTGCTTCCTTCAAACCCACTTTTCTTCCCCTCGATGACCCCGCAGATTTCTCTTTTTTCTTTGACACTTCTGGTCGAAGAACTTGTTATATCGCACCGGAAAGATTTTTTACTGCCGGTAGCGATATAAGTAAGAAAAAGGCGACTTTGGATTTCGACAAACGGGACGGAAAGGTTACCGAGTCCATGGATGTGTTCAGTCTAGGATGCGTGATCGCGGAATTGTTTTTGGAAGGCACAGCAATGTTTACTCTCTCTCAATTATTCAAGTACAGGGCCGGTGAGCTGAACTTGGAGAATCATCTCTCTGCAGTTGAAGACGAGGATATCCGAGCAAGTCACCGATCTTATATATATACCCTTATATATTATAATTACATCGCACACAGGCTTTAATCCTGCGTATGGTAGCGTTGGAGCCCGCTCATCGGCCAACATTCGACACAGCCTTGCATACATCGAGAGGGACTGCATTCCCGGAATGCTTTTACTCCTTCCTTCATAATTACGTCTCCTCCGTCAACGAATTATCCCCTGCTTCGATATTCACGAAGCAATTATCTGCGACTCCTCACGCAGAAGGTCTGGGTTCCTCTGAACCTATACCTCTCCCCAGTGACTCCGATCATAGAATCGACAGCATCTGGACTGATTATGAAAGCGTTGAGCCATTTTTGGTGGCCGAAGCGATTGAAGAAACTGTCACTGAAGTTAAAAAGGACCCTGTTTCTAACGAAGATTCTCTAAGGAGGCTGTATGACCTCTTTCCGGTTGTGCTTTATATTCCTAATCGGGACTCCAAGCTCGAAGAGTCGTCCCAGCGAGCTGCCCCAGAAGGTAGATAGCTTACTCTTCTTTGTCGTTGTTGTACCTTCATTGACAGTGCACAAGATGGTCCGGCACTGATTATGCTATCTCTGGTTTGCGCGAATATTCGCAATTGCAGTCTTCCAAGCTCGAAAGTCAAGGCATTGGACATACTGCTAGCCTTGTCCTCCCACCTGACTGACGAGGCCAAGTTGGATCGTTTGGCGCCATATGTGATTGATTTGTTACATGATGAGGTGGCTATTGTAAGAGGAGCAGCGTTGCGGACCCTGGTGCAGTTGGTGCGTAAAGTATCAAAAGATAATCTCTGGAATCAATTCACTTACTTTAGCTATCCATTCGGCCAGTTGATGCTTGTGAACGCGATCACCCCTTCCAATGCACCCATATTCCCTGAGTACATATTCCCTAACATTCGTTACTTATACAAAGACTCGGATGTCTCTGTGCGATGTATCTTGGCGCAATGCGTGGCACCCTTGGCCGATACTAGTCTCCGATATCTCGAGATGGGACAGGCAATGAAGGCGCATGGCACGTTCAAACTCGCAAATACCCAAGAGTACGATGATGCGCTCTACGAGGTACGAGACATCATTGACAACTCAGGTTCACTACTCTGACCGAGAACAAATCATGAAGGTTTCATACGATGCCAGCTTACAGGACCTCCAGACATCGATTCAGGATCTACTGGTGGCTTTACTCGTCGATTCGTCTAGTGTCGTGAAACGTGCCGTACTACACAATGTCTCGTCGCTGTGCATCTTCCTTGGAAGACAGAAAACAAACGATGTACTCCTTGGTCATATGATCACATACCTCAATGACAGGGATTGGATCTTGCGCTACGCGTTCTTCGAGAGTATTGTTGACGTTGCAGCATGCGTTGGAGGTCGGAGCCTCGAAGAATACATTTTCCCTTTAATGGTGCAAGCTTTATCCGGTAAGTTTTTGCTTTCCCCGCTTTGTAAAGCTCTGCAAACTAAGTGATATGGGCAAGACGAAGAAGAAACAGTTGTTGCGCGGGTTCTGGGTGCATTAACGAGTTTGTCTGAGCTCGGTTTATTCCAGAGGATGCGGTTATGGGAACTGATGAGCGCTACGCTTGGGTTCCTATATCATCCGAACATGTGGATAAGAGAAGGTATGTTCAGATGATGCATCCCGTATCTACCCGTATCTTCCCATCCCGTGTCTCTCCGTACTTCGTGGCTCATGATGAATATTTCAAGGCGCCTCGGCGTTCATAGCCTCAGCCACCAAACACCTACCCCCAACGGATGTCTGGTGTATCCTATACCCATCATTGAAACACTTCCTCCGCTCAGATGTTCGATCTATCACTGAACAAAGTCTTCTTTTGACCCTTAAAAATCCGGTGGGATTAAATTCTATTTTTTAAAATTCCATTGCCAATGACTGCCGGACAGCTTTCTCGTCAGATTTTTGATGCGGCAGTTGTTTGGGCGATGAAAGCGGACAAGACACATTTTTGGAAGAGTCAAAGTACTAAGAGCAAATCTTATTCGCCCAAATCCGAGACAGCTAAGGAGGGACTTTCTAAAGGTAGAAAACCAGGCGGCAGTCGTCCACCACCTACAGAAGAGTACGTTACTTTTAGGTTCACATATATTTACTTACAGGATTAATACTAGGGACGAGTTGAATATTGCAAAGCTTCAAAAACTAGGGATGACAGCTGGGGATGAGGCTAAACTTCTTGCTCTTCGTGATTATATGATCAAACTAGCCAATGTGATCTCGAGGTAACCTATTACACTGAACACGCGTATTGCAGTTCTGACGCTTAGATTAGTTTTGCTACTCGTGCCAAGGAGTCTGATCCAGAAACTTTGGCACAGACTAACAATGGTGTTGAGCTTCAAAAGCTTGGTGTCGTTCCACAGACTGTTTTTGTCGGTGTAAGACCCTCAGATTCGTCTAGATCGGGCAGCTCCCGTCGATCCGCAATAGAAAGACACGGTCGTGGTACTGTTCACGGAAGTCCGCGTATGGCGCGCACAAGCAGCACAGAGCACCTGAATCATTTCGATGACCTGCGACGCAGATTAGCTGTTATAAACGGGTCGTCTTCTTCGTTGAGCCATTTGGACCGGGAGCCGCGTGCTTCCTCTTCCTCCGCTCGTCCTACCTCAGCTGTAGCCTCAACTGGACCAGATTCATTAGCCACTCGTGAGCTTAGACCTCCAAGCCCGACAGATTCTGTAGTTTCCAGTGCTGTCGACGGCTCGTCTCTACGTCCTCGAGCCCTTCTCCAAGTCGGAGGTCCTGATGGCCCAAAGGCTCCTGCAGCTGTAGGTTCAATAAAAGCGAACGCAATAGGTCTTTTGGAGGCTCCGGCTGTGCCTCGACTCGGAGACGATGAATTGGTTGTATCAGGAAGATCTTCACCTGTATCGAATGCTGGCACTTTACGAGCCGAACGCCGCTCATCTTTACAATCAGGTCGACCATTTTCCTTAACTTTTGGTAGCCTCATAGCTTCTACTATATTAATCACGAGCACTAATTCCCTGAAACAGAACCGCGAGAGCCAGGGATCTACAACCTTCTTGAACAGCTTTATTACGACACCTCTCGTGAGGCCTTGCACGATTTTGGCCCCAAGGTGCATGAAGGGCCCATTCGCCGACGTAATACACCGCGACAGAGTTCATTTTTCATGCATGAATCCAATCGACGCTCAGAAGCAGCGTTGATTGCAAACCTGGCATCGCATGCTGGACCGGTAAACGGCATCGTTGTTGCGCCTGACCACACATTTTTTGTCACTTGCTCTGATGACAAGACTGTTAAGGTTTGGGATACAGCCAGGCTCGAACGGAATGTGACCAGCAAGCCACGCCAGACTTACTCTCAGCATCATGCTCGTGTCACAGCAGTATGTATGTTGCAAGGGCTCCATTGTTTTGCTAGTGCAGGCGACGACGGGAGTCTACATGTCGTTCGTGTGCATGTGTCGTTGAGCGGGTCACTTCCCAAATACAGCAAGCTCCAAGTTGTTAGAGAACATCGTGTCGACCAAATCGGAGAGTATATAACATGTTTATCTCATTTCAATACAGGTAAGTAAGCAACCGCATCTTTGAAATTCTCTATTGATCGATAATTAAAATGTGGACTTTAGAATCGGCCTCGAATATAATATACGCTACAACGCATGCTACAATTGTAGTTCTGGATCTGCGAACCATGCGAATATTACAGACGATGGAGAACCCTCGCCACTATGGCCCCATCTTGGCTTTATGCATCGACAGACGCATGGCATGGCTTCTTGTGGGGACGATCACTGGTGTCCTGACACTCTGGGATCTTCGATTCGGATTGCTAATTAAAAGCTGGAGAGCCGGTGTGGGTGTACCCGGACGTTCCCTTCGCATTCACAAATGCATTGTGCACCCCACAAAGGGTCGCGGACGCTGGGTGATGGTAGCGCTCGAAGCGCGTCCCCCATCCCACGCTTCCTCTAGTCCCGTCGATTCGCGAGGTATCATCTTAGTAGAGGTTTGGGATATTGAAACCACAGCATTGGTCGAGACGTATGAAACCAGAGAAGGCCTTCCTGAACCTCCTACCGCCATTGATCAAACAGATTCGCCGCCGCCTTATACCACAGTCGTCGGTCAAGAAGCCGAGAAAAGCCCTGCGGTTGCAATCGCTGCATTAGTGCGATCTCGCACAGCTGTGCCGGAGAACGGTACTCCTACTACTATTGATCCTGATGCGTCGGAGCCGACGCGACAATCCCCCGCATGGACACAGCCTGACGTATGTGCTCTGATTGGTGGTTCAGATTTTGCAGGACTTGCGGGTGCACCGGGGGTCGACTACAATAACCTGGATCGCATGGGAGAAACTGAAGGTAAAACGGTGAACCCTAGAGGCGGTTTCATTATAACTGGATCTGAGGACCGGAAAATCCGACTCTGGGATTTAAATCGTGTGGAACGTTCTGTTGTGCTGACAGGCGGAGATATTGAAGGGGAAAGAGCAAATTTTGCGTGAGTCTAATTCTATATTCACTACCACCACCTCACAGTTTTCAGTACGATACGAACTCCCACCAAAACCGCTCTAGTACATGTCGAGACATCCGGCCGACATGGCGGTGGTCAATACGGAAACCAAAATCAACGCGCAGCATCGCGGACGAATTTGATAACCCATCACCAGCAAAGTTTACTCAAAGCGCACCAGGATTGTATCACTGCTCTGGCTTGTATTGACTCCCCTTTCCGTGGAGGCATTGTTAGTGGAGACCGAGCAGGTGTGGTCAAAATTTGGAGAGTGGAAGAAGTTCAGTAAATTACTGGATCAGACTTGTATTTTTAGTATATTCTTAGCTATGTATTCTGGGTATTCTGGCGCTGGTTAGTGAAATAACCCCCTTCCCGCAAGATTCGATTCAGATCTCTCAATGGTCACCGTGATCTGAAGAGATGTATGTGACTCTTCGGACCTCAATAATAGATATTTCAGGGCGAAGACCTCAAAGATCACAACAAGACAATTTACAACTGCAAAATCTCTCAAGAAACGAGCAAGAGCGTCATTTTAGAGGCAGCGTAGCATCGATGCATATCCGGACCGTCCGCACCCGGGCCGTGGGCCGGTCGCGACAACGAAACTTCGCAACCTTGATCTCAGAAATTCTGTTTTTATATTACCCTATCTCACTATAACAGCATAGACTGATTCTCGCCAGAGATTCTTCAAAATTTGGCAGAGATTCTGAATGCTTGATCAATTGAGTGAAACTTGAAAGTCCGAAAATAGCCAGAAACTCATGTGGTTCTTACAAAGCGACGTCCATATGGTTGCTTGCATCCATTGTCAACATTCTTCTCAAACGTCCTATAAAGGGCGATGCATCCCGCTTCATTCTCACACAATAAATGCATTTAATCCAGTGACAGCGACCTCCATATGGACTTCGGTGAACTGAGGCCACCCTTTCGTCTCACTGGTTAGTTTCTCCAGGTTTTCGGTGTCGTTGAATTAGAACGAGGTACCAAATTCTTGTTGATATTTTCTTTAGACAAATCGATATTTTTGGAAGACCAGGTGAAGGTAAAACCCCGCTAGTGGGCACATGGAGGTGTCCAGTGCGATAGGCTTGTCCTTACGCTATCAGCCAGCTATCTAGTCGATCTGAAGTTCAACATAACGTAATTCGAACAGCATCAGTCACTATATAACACTCGGATGCGCGGCAAGCACCTGTTAGTGCATCTTGCTCCTGTATAGCTAGCTCAAGATCATGTTCTCCTACTTGGCTCTCACTGGTCTGGCAACTCTTTCTGCCATTGCCGCACCAAACACCAATGTGCGCGCGACAGCTGAAGATCCATGTGCTAAGGTGGCAGGGAACACTTTCTCTCCTCCGGCCGATGCTCTTGCATGCTTGAAGGCGTTCCCGTTCAATGAAACGATTCGGCAGAATGTCATAGCAACTGGTCAGTTGATTTTCCATTTCCTAATCTTCAAACGGTTGATAGAACTACGTAGTCTCCGGTGTTTTTGACTTCTACACATTTGAGGACTATTACCTCAATATTGCCCCGCCGTTTCAAGAGTCTACTGCAAACATCAGGGCGGAGCTCAAAAGGATCAATACAACGAAATACGCTGTGAGAGTTTAACAACCCATTGATTTACAGCATGAGGATTTATACGGTGGCAGACGGATTTTGATTTCTCGAAGGACCTGTATGATTTCACCACCAAATTAAACGATGGACATACCCGTGAGTATTTATATCTTAGTCCAGTGATAACTAACTTAACTATGTAACACGCAATAGGCTGGTTTCCTTCCTGCTACTGGTCTGTTTGGCAAAACATCCTCCCGACACCACCTGTCACAGTATGTTATTTTTTTTTGTAGACCCCTCCTCCTATGAATGTGCTGTGCAGCTTGAAGTTAACGGTGTACAAAATGTCTATGTCGCTCCTGATGCCGTAGCATTCATCGAGCAGCTCGGCGTTGAGTATACGTCCTTCTACGACTCCATCAGTTTGGACTGGCGACGTTTGGCAGGAGCCAAAGTCCTGAAAATCAACGGACTGGACGCCTACGACTACGTAGATCGCATTGCCTCGAATACAAGCGGAAATTATTTGGATCATGGCGTCCGAGTTAACAGTGTTTTCTCCAGCTACAGGATCGACGACACAAATGCTTTCTCGCAAAGACTTGGTGACTTGGCTGGTCCTGTGTTCCCAGATCCGGAGAGTATTACCTTCACTCTCATCGCTGTGAACAGCACGAAAGAAGAAACTATCACCATACCCTATCTTGCAGACTTTATCGGTATACCATTCACAAATTCGACGTCTTTGTACGTGTTGCTCCATCTGATCCCTCGGTATCGGTTCTAATTATATATTCATCAAGCTGGGAAAACAACTGTGCTGCAAACAACGCAACTAACGGTGTAGACAACTCTCAACTCTCCAACGTGGTTCCAGAACTTCGTCAACCTTCTACTAAGCGCATGCGCGGTTCCATCCTGGATGGGTCTCTGAAAAATGCCATCGGCCTGCCTGTACCATTTCAACCTACTGTTCCTATCATTGCAGGTCAGGATGATGCGGTGAAGTCGTTCATCTTACCTGATGGTATCACCGGTGTATTATTCGTTGGGAGTTTTGAGCCGAACGACGAGCAGACGTTCGAGCAGGATATTGTCACGTCGATGAATACGTTCACCCAAAACGGTGTGAGGCAACTTATTGTGGACCTAACAAATAATGGCGGTGTGTCTCCTCCGTCATCTCATGTTTAAGAATGGCTCACCGAGCTATTTCAACTAGGTGGATTTGTCTGCCTTGGACAATGGCTTCACAAGTTCCTTGTGGGTACGGCACTAGTTGCTAACGGGTGCGTAGTAGTCTGTGCTATCGGGTCAATTGCTCAACAAATTTCACCAGTGGCTTCCAATCGTCCTCGCGTGCCAACCCCTTGGCACAAACGGTCCTCAAAGGTGATATTGCTAGGAATATCTCCACCAACGCTGTATGTGGTTTTCATAGTGTTCCAGGGTGTCTCATTAGACGTAATTTGGGATAGGCATTCTACCCATCTGCAAACTGGAACTCACTGAACAACACGCCTTTCCCCGCTGCGTTTGACTATAACGATCCCTCGCTGCCGTTTCATATCAATGGCCAGAGCGAACCGACATCCCAGAGGTTTTTGGTACGTTCATTTAGCACAAATGCCTTTTATATATACGACATTGAAACCATGCTTGATAGGATGACTGTGATGGAGAATTCTTCACATCCTTCCCTGAACAGCCCCCCATCCCACTAAAGTAAGCTTCATAGTTTAGCCCATCGTAATACGCTATTCTTACTGTCTCTCAGCAAAGTGGTTCTCGGTATGTTGTTAGCTGACATGGTATAGATATGCCATTTAACGTCCATATCTCCCTAGTCGGAAATGGCAATTGTGCATCCACATGCGCGATGTTCAGCACGCTCATGCACGAAAGGCACAACACTACAACCGTCGTGTTTGGTGGCAAGGTAAGAAACCCAGCGGTAACTTCGTTTCTTTCCCACCACATTTTATTACCAGCCCGGTGAAACGTTAGAGTACAAAGGAATGGCAGGCAACCAGGTCCTCGAATGGGCGGATCTCGACTCAGAAATTAAGGTATGATGTTACCAGGTGGTCACTTTCGTTTTTTTTTGCACTGAAGTCTCTATAAGACCGCAGGGGTAAAGAACGTGAGTGATGCGGGATCTTATATTTCCTCTAGACTATCTCTAAACTATGAACTTAATACCAGGACCCACTCGCACCACCTGACCTGTAAGTCTCGTAAGCAGCAAAATATACTCACTTCATTTTATCCTGATTGCATATAATATAGCATTGTTAACGGAGATATGCGGTGGGTCGTTTAACCTGTTAATGACTCAGGTCGTCTAATCTCCTGTGATCAGTGTCAATTGGAGGACAGGTTTGTCTGTCGTCGTGCGCAAGGTTGTATATTTACAGTACTTGCTATAGCGTACAGTTTCTTCGACGAGTCAAAGCCGATTGGTATGTATATTCAATTAAGTTCTCTCCCTTGTTTCAACTCGCTGCTTTAGCATTTGTCTCCGAGCCCGCAACATGTAAGTTTCCTCTCGTTGTATCATTCTCTCGGATGAGTTTCTTCATGAAAACAAAAACATGCAGTGCAATTCCCATATAATCTGGAGACGTACAACAACCCTCAAAAAATATGGTCAGTTGTATGCAATATTACTTTTAAACTATTTGACAAATGTTTGTTTGTCTCAGGGAGTTTGTGTATGTAATTCACCCCTACGCTTGTGTCCGGAGAACTGACCTTTATATGCCACAAATAGTGCGGAGAAAGTATTGTAGAGATGAGTTTACGTTACTGTTAGGCTTGGCTGGCTCCGTGCACTGTGCAGCGCCGGCTTGCACTGAAATTGTATATATTTGAGCTACTTTTAAGACGAGCGATGTTGTGAGATATGTAGATGTGAATTGAATGCACGGTTTATGGACATCAGTCCAAGAAGATTTCAGATTGTAGCGAATGCTTTACTCGGACAGAGATCATAGCATACTGTATTATTTATCTTACGGGACATCTTAGTGGTATGAACACAACGTTATGTAAGTCGAGCACCTGAATCGGGCTACGGCAATTACAATTAGTGTGATTCTTATGATCTACAATACATTCAACAAATTCATGCGTATAAAACCAGCATATATATATGCAGCGTAGTGCGCCGGGTGAGTGGGTCCGGGAAAGTCCGACTCAGTGACTCGCTGGACGGCGTATGCGAAGGTTTGCCAGGGCATTCGAGTCATTGCTTCGACCTCGCCACCACCATCATCAGAGATATCCTCATCTGAGCATATTTAGATATAACCATAACCGATATACCAGTAATTTTATCATGGCGAGCACGCTGCCGCACCCTGTTGAAAGCGCCACAGTAACCGGGCCACCATCAGGTGCAGCTCAGGGAGATGCTCCCATCGGGAAGAAGGCGAAGAAAGATAAGCCCGCAAAAGATGGTGGATCAGACTTAGAGGTATGAGATTTGATTTGTATAGATGCACTTATGTCTCATATGATCTGTGGACATGTAGCTCAACCCCCCTCCAGACTACTTTGACCACAGGATCAAGATCTTTGAAAAGGCCAAGGCTGAATATGATGAATCTGTGAAGAGTGTGTCAATTTACTTATACGCGTCGTGTTCATCGTCTCTGATTTGGACACAGATCAACCACGGCAAGAGATTCAAGTCACAATGCCTGACGGCTCGGTGAAAAAAGGAACAAGTTGGGAGACAAGTCCTATGGATGTTTCAAAGGAGATCTCGAAGAGTTTGTCTGAACGAATCGTAATTGCAAAGGTACAACAGCTCTTGCTGGGATGTTGTGCGATTCACGTGTATTGTGTTAGGTGGATGGGAAACTATGGGACCTCGAGCGCCCGTTAGAAGGGTCGTGTAAGCTTGAGCTTTTGGATTTTGAAAACGAAGAAGGTATGCGATTCGTTTTCCTTTAGTCAGGCCCTCCTGACTTTCCGTAGGAAAGCGTGTCTTTTGGCATTCGTCAGCGCATGTGCTTGGTGAAGCGGCTGAGCGACATTTTGGTTGTCATCTTTGTATCGGCCCACCCACCGATGAAGGCTTTTTCTATGAGATGGGGATGGGCCTTACAGACAGGAACGTCCTTGAATCCGACATTCCAGCCCTGGAGACAGTTAGCAAGTCCGTGATCAAAGAGAAGCAGAAGTTTGAGCGGTTATCATTGCCAAAGGAGACACTCTTGGAGATGTTCCGGGTGCGCTTACAAGTGTGCGTATGGCACGCAGACGCTCACTCTCAGTTTCAGTACAACAAGTATAAGGTTCACATAATTCAATCAAAAATCCCTGACGGCACATCTACCACCGTTTATCGGTGTGGCCCCATGGTTGACTTGTGCCTCGGACCGCACGTGCCACACACTGGACGCATCAAAGCATTTTCTGTTCTCAAAGTGGGTTTTAAGAGTTTATTGCACCCAGTCTCCTACTCATTTCCTGATAGAGCTCAGCATCTTACTTCCTTGGTGACCAAAACAATGATTCTCTTCAACGCGTCTATGGTATCTCCTTCCCGGACACAAAACAACTCGCAGAGTATAAGGCATTTTTAGCGGAGGCAGCTAAGCGTGATCATCGCAAAATCGGGAAGGTCTGTGAAATGATTTGTCTACCGAGCTTACTTAACATTGCCATGGTTTTGCAAGGATCAAGAACTTTTCTTCTTTCACGAACTCAGTCCTGGTAGTGGTTTTTTTTTACCACATGGTACACGGATATACAATGCCCTTATGGAGCTAATGCGTGTCAGTTTGGATTCCTGACCATTTGCCACGTACTCTGACCTTCTACCACCTTCCGCTTCAGTCCGAATATCGCAAACGGAACTACCAAGAAGGTGCATCACTACCTGTTGCTTCACAATCACTGATTACGAAACAGTTATCTCGCCGAACATGTACAACAGCAAGCTTTGGCAAACGTCTGGTCACTGGCAGAACTACAAAGAAGACATGTTTCTACTTGACGTCGAGAAAGAGCAGTTCGCGCTCAAGCCCATGAATTGCCCTGGTCATTGTCTTATCTTTGATAGTCGTGATCGGAGCTACAAAGAGCTGCCTATTCGTATGGCGGAATTCGGTGTATTGCACAGAAATGAGGCATCGGGTGCACTGACTGGTCTGACTCGGGTCAGAAGGTTTGTCCAAGACGATACTCACATATTTTGTACTCCACAGCAGGTCTGTGGCGTTGACTTTGGAGGGCGAATCTTAATGCTGAACCAATTCACTAATGCAGATCGGAGAAGAGATCGCAGGGCTTTTCGACTTCCTTCAACATGTCTACGGTATATTTGGGTTTGAGTTCCAACTCGAACTGTCCACCCGTCCAGAGAAGTTCCTCGGTGAAATTGAGACGTGGAATGTCGCTGAGAAGGTTGGTTTCACAAAGTCTCGTGCGATGTCTCGTCGTGATCAACTACCGCCTGCAGCAACTCTCAGACGCACTCGAGAAATTCCACCCAGGAAAATGGGAGCTGAATGAGGGCGACGGTGCCTTTTATGGACCAAAGATCGACATCAAGATTCGGGATGCGCTGCGACGCTCATTCCAATGTGCCACAATCCAACTTGACTTCCAGCTCCCTGTGAAGTTTAATTTGAAATACCGTAGCGCGGAAGACCACGATGCAGGTGCAGCGGATCGGGCACCAAACCGCCCGGTTATGATACACCGTGCTATTCTCGGTAGCTTGGAACGCTTCATCGGCATCGTGACTGAGCACTTTGCGGGCAAGTGGTGAGTACGATATGTTAGAATGATCCAAAGCCAGCATGCCTCTAAATGACATTTCCAACTTGACAGGCCTTTCTGGATGTCACCACGCCAGGTGCTTCTTATCCCTGTTGCTGCGCCATACGTGCGTATTCGGTTTTGCCTCGATTTATATCGACGTTGTTAAGGTGACGTAGAAAGAGTATGCTTCGGAGATTGCCGACCGACTAAGCGCCTTGGGCTTGTGGACTGACGTTGACAACGGGGACAACACTTTGCCAAAGAAGATTCGTAATGGCGAGATTGCACAGTACAACTTCATCTTTGGTATGCAGCTCCAGTTTGGTATATGACTGATCAAACTCATGTTGGTTTATTAGTGGTAGGCCAGGATGAATTGGACTCTCGATCGGTGAACGTGCGCAACCGGGACGACGTGGGAACGAAAGCGCGGTCGGAGGTTGTCCCCTTGGTTGTTGTGGAGAAGCAACTCGTTTCTCTTAAGGAGTCGCGTACTCTTAATAACAGGCTTGTGTGATGGCCTTTATCTCTTTTTTAAGTAGTGTTTTGATGGCCAACGGTGAACATGTAGACGGTGTTAACGCGGCGGATAACTGAGAACATTAATAGTGGCTGGTTTTACCTCTTAAAATTCATAGACCATTTTTTCAGCACTAAGCGGTTTTCTTCCTTGCGCGACTCTCGTACTCACGTCTCCTCCGCCGATCCAATCCAAACCGTCCATGATTCCATCTAGACCACCTTCCATAAATCGAACCCTATTAGGTTTAATGCGTCCCGATAAAAGCAATTCAGGCAATGCGCGGTACATTGCCTGAGCATGAGCGTAATCGGAGGATGATGCGGGGTATATTTTGCCCTCTACTTGGTCTATTGTTAACTTACAATAACTCATAGATTAAAGGGTGTTTAAATACGAACTGTTATAGATGATTTCTACACCGAGCATACTCCACACAGCCGTGTAGACGAATTGAATGTCGCTTCGCAGCTGCGGAACTTTCCAAGCGGAGGATCTCAAGACGATGCATCGGCCACCTACAATTAACCATATCGATTTTGAGAGTCAGTGAATAGACAGTGAATGCGGTATATTCACCTGTGGGTGCGAAGGCATCGGTGAGGGCTTTTGTGGTAGGCCCTTCTGCGATACAGTCCAAGCCCATCGTGAGCGAGGCGGGTGAGAACGAGGTAGCGGCTCTTGACAAATTTACAGAGTAGAGGGGTGAGCGATAGTCGACCTGTTCAAATTGGCTTCTTTAGGTATTCCATAGCTCATAAACCAAAGGTGCATGAGCTCGCTCACAGTAATGTCAGCTCCCAAAGAATTCACAAACTCCAAATTGGCATTACTTGTCGTCCCGATCACTTTACATCCTGCGAGTTTTGCGAGCTGTACAGAATATTGTCCAACAGACGAACTAGCTCCGTTGATAGCTATAATAATCGGATCATTATTAGAGCTGCCAGTAGTTACAGGAAGCTTGAGGCGGAGATGAAGGGCCTTGGAAGGATATTCAACTGTAATTCGGAGATGCTATACTTCGAAATAGAAATACCCACCTGGGCAGCGGTCATGAAGCACAAGGGTAGAGTGGCGGCCTGTGCTGGTGTCATGCCTTTCGGGACTCGAAAAACCAAAGAAGAATTGATGAGGACATGTTCAGCGAACGCCCCAGACAATGTGTTTTCTGTGCATGCTGAAGCATGTGTTTGATGGTTTCAGTTAAACATTATATAATTAGCAACTGAGAGCCGCCACGCTAACCGCCATGTACAAACCCTGCGACGAGCTCTCCCCCAATGAAATCGGTGACCTCGCTCCCCCACGCCTCCACAACGCCACAAAAATCGCTTCCAACAGTTCTTCCCGGGGGAGCTGACGGTTCAAAGACATACAGTGCATCCACCTGGGAAAAATTACCAAGGTTTAAACCTGTTCTTGACTAGAAGACTCGCTGTCGGCTCACAGGGTTGACCGCCACGGCTTTCACAAAAACTCTTCGAAACAAAGTCTCAAATACGAGAATACATGTTAGCGAGACGCTAACCTACAGAATTTGTGAGGATGCAGGGATAGGTTTAGGAATCTCCTTGACTACTGCTGTGTTGCCTGGTACAGTAACCAGAGCGCGCATCATTTAGTGAACGTAAAGTGTGAGATGGTGTGAGTACTGATATTTTGAGGTTCAGGTGAGGTACGAATCTACACAGCGAACATCTCACTTAGCTGGTATACGTAAGCATACGCTCATTCGCCTGCTCTCGCCGCAGCCTGCACTGTAGGAAAAGACGCGTGTCAAGTTAATTTCTAGGGCTGCTACTCCTTTGCAGACATGTACCTCAGGCCTCGGCCGTGATGCATGAAAGAAACCCCTAGCGGCCCTGGGCTGACTCGATGCTCCTGTCGATGTCGACAGATGCTATGCACCTCAATAGTCGAGGAAACGATTCTAGCGTAGGCTCCGTATGCACCTGAAAATTTTAACGCCTGAAACCTCTTTTCCGCAGGAAACGCTGAGGAAGTCTTGTGTCTCTCCTTATAATGGATGTGGGCCTTGTCACCACCGTTTAATAATACCAGGCCTATATCATTTCTGGCTTAACATACGCCCTATCCTCCGTCATCTATCATCGAAATCTTCTCGCTAAGTATGTACCAAACAATACTACATGAGACTTTCACATTACATTTCCAGTCTCGATAAAGCCCAAACCAAAAAAAAATACAAAAGTACAAAAAATACAAAATCACGAGCATATGTGCTAGTGCTGAGTGCAAGATACATCTATGAAGAATCAGAATATGAGTAATGATCACTCGTGCACTGAAATCGAAGGCGAACATAAATTAGGTCTAGTGTCACGTAATGTAAAGGAAACCATTATATGTAGGAGTGGAGGGGGCGGTGTTCAGGGACCGGCAGCGGGAAAACACAGGTGCGTATGTGGCGTTGATCATAGTGATCGCATGGAAGGAACATATCGGAATGGTAAACGACGGGAACGATGTTACTGATGGTATGGTGAATAGCGGGAACAGAGGCACTGGTGGTACGGCGAATCATACGATGTAGCCTATTTTGTGAGAGGGGGTAAGATAGACAAGACGAGTGACATAGTGGGTGATATGCCATCACTATCATCACTATACGGTACAGAGAAGCAAGCAGTGACGGGGGCCTAATCGATTGTGATGCTGTGTACCACAGGTCGCTCCAAACCTGGGAACGTAATGGTTAAAATGCCGTCGTCCATCTTAGCTTTCACGTCATCGAGCTACAGTTCACTTGTCAGCGACGTCTCGTAGAGTGAGCTAAAAGCCTACATACCTTCGTTCCGGCAGGTAAGGGTACAATTCGTCTGAAACGACCCCTTTTGATCTCGCGTACAGTGTAGCCGGCACGATCTTCTGCATTCGCCATCGTGATTTCACCCTCCTCGGCTTTGCCAGTATCGCCGTTCATTTCCGGTTTGCTAGCCTCGTCGGCTGCCATCTCATCTCCTGTAACCCCACACTCTGGCAATTCACGTCTGTCCCCCGCCACTATCATATGATTATTGAGCACGTCTATATGTATGTCTTCTCTGCGAAGGCCGGGGAGCTCAAATTTGGCGATCACGATGGGCCGTGAGCCTGAAGCTGAGGGCGATAGATACATGTCCATTCTAAGGCAATTAAACGATCAGCTGGACATGAGGAATGGAAAAAATTTTCACCACCTACCTTGGTTTGTACCACGAAGGCTGGTCATTACGCCTCATGTTATTATATGGAGGAGGGGGTGTTATCTGCCCGCGCGCTTGAATAGCTAATGCATCGTTTATGATGTGTTGGATGGCTGCGAGATGTTCACGTGGAAGAGACACCGTAGGGTGTAAGAGAGACTGTGCAGTACAGACGCTGTGAGCAAGAGACATCGAAATACTATGAGTCAAAAGATCACCGACAGCCCTGCCTTATATACCCCTCGGTGGCGGGTATGAGTCACTCGGACTCATTCTCATTTCACGGAAAAAAATTCGCGCCTTGGATTCCGTATATCGTGAGGCTGTGGATGGTGCATAGCACGGGGAGAATATCATCCAGAACTTTCAGCTCTGCCAGGTACGCAGCGGGCGATGATGGGAATGCGTAAACCGAACGCCGAGTGGAGGCCCATGACTCGGCATCCGCTGACGAAGCGGCTGACCAACGGCTTAGTAACACAGCTTCCACCATAAAGTGTCCGGTGGGGGCGACTGCACTGACGTACAAAGTATGCAAAGCTTGCTCATGCAACTTCCGGCTTATGCTCACTTGCTTTGTCTATCATTGAATGTGTTTGCGATCAGCTAACAATCGTTTAAATTAGCTGGCTAGTGAATCACCAACCTGTGGATCCGGTTGTAGCAGGAATTCGAGACAATATTGATTCCCTTGCCACAGCACGGAAAGCCTAGGGTTTTCCACCAGCTTCTATAATCAAGTATGGAAATTACTAATTACATTTTCCATCTGGGCAGCTTAGGCCTTTGGATCGCCTCGAAAAGACAACCTATGATTATTTGGAGTTCACGGAGATAGGAATGTCTGTCCGTTGGCGTCGAACTACGAGGCACTATACAGATGGCGTTCATACTCCGAGCTATCGGGAAAACGAGTCAGACTGTGGGCCAATCTCTGTTGTTGCGAGGCTGTTCGGTCCCGGCACGCACCATGGACCACGGAAATGTGCCAGAAAGTGCCAACAGTCGCATTCAGATCATCTTACGAGCGCCGTCTATCTAGCACAGATGATTCGAAGAGACCCGCATTGCAGTCATGAGGGCACAGGTCTCTAGGAGTTCGCCACAGCCTATTAACAAATGATACACCATCCGTCAAGTAGGCCTTTGATTAACCTGAGGCTATTTCTCAAGGATTTCTTCTATCGACGAAAACGGAGGGCTTTACAGCCTATACCAGTGGCACGGTGTTTCAGAACCTAAACCACGTTGCAAGTGCCCACAACCCAGCCCTTCAAGAGTCGAGTCATACGTAAATTAACCATCAAGTCGATAAGTCAGGTTGTGAATCAAGAAACTAGTGACAGAGTCATGGAGCGTCACTAGGCAACAGATTCTGGGTCGTGGGGTCGTAACATCCTCGTTTTTCTCCAAGTCACTGTTGGAATAATTGATTTCTATATCCCAGGTGGACAGGTGTATCCAGGAGTGACCCATACAGCCACACAGTTGCCACCGTGGGCAGATGACGAGGTACCGTGTGGGCGTATGGCGCCCAAGGGCATGACAGCGAATTGTCCTGTGAGTTGGAGAAAACGCAACAGAATGGCGGATAAGTGGAGGTTCTTCCTTCCGCAGCAGAAGGTGAGTCAAATACCATTTTAGACGTTGTCATATTAGTCACCAAAACAGGAGCGGGCCCCTAGACAAGTTAAAAGAATGCGCCTCTTTTTTCATTGGACGGCACTCAGGAGTAAGAGTTCAGCTCATGTGAGTTGATTAAATGAGTGGCTAGGCAATACCACCTACGAAGTACTACTCTTCCAGATATTTGCACCATTGTGTCGCGTAAGACTGGTAGTAGGAACTGTCATATCTAAAACGGCGTCCATGTACTTCACTGGTATTATAGCACGTACGCGCCCGTTTTACATCCATCAGAATACAACAGTTAAACTAGTTAGACTTTTCAGAGTAATCTTCATTAAAGCCATCGACCATAGGCTCCGTACATGTACCCGAGCTTGATCCAGCCTGAACATTCAAAGACGGCCTGCGTTTGAATCCGAGGTTCACGGTTGACATGGCGCCAGCTGCTGTTATGACTCTTAAAATATTATAACAGAAACCTAAGCAGTCTCATATTTCGTATTCTTACCACAGATCAAGGAGGTTTGATTATTGGAAACATAACATATTATAAGATCCTATTTGGCAGATATCACTGGGATGTTTTCACCACTATATGCTCACTGACCGTTTTGGACACAAAAGCGTCCAGGCAGCATGTGCCTCGTCCGTATCGTCCAGAAGTCATTGTAGTTCTGTCGAAATAGTCAATAGAATCTGATTGTAAGCTGTACCATTCCATTCCGAGTCCAAGAGCTAAGTAAGTCAAGCAATGGCTGAAACGGTGGGCTTAGCATCATCTCCAATAATAATTCGATACAACCCTCGGTTGCATGCTGTACAGAGAAGTTTGCACCATCAGGACAGTTGACGTTGTTCAGTTTCGGTTTACATCACGAAATTTATGGACATTGTGTCGCCCGGTATTATTGATCAGATTGGTTGCCATGGTAGAGTGAGACTCTTAATTTGTTAAGAATAAGAGAAGAGTTAATATGATGAGACTCAGAGGGTTAGAGTGCCAAACACGTTCAAGTCGGATGTTCGTGCAGTTGACCGTAAATCACGAAGGTGAATTCGAGAATTTTATGTTATGAAAATACAGTCCATTTATACCTAAGATCACAGGAGGTAGGGTAGATAATATCGGAACGGAACATTTAGTAAAACGGAACTTGGGATTGTAGAATGTACTCTTCGAATGTAATCTATTATATTCTGAGATGGCTCGCAGGGCACGACCCACGGATTTCGTCAAGCTTGTATATCCCCCCGAATTCAACCGCTCCGGGTTCAGCCGCTTATTCAGCCTTGCAACAAGCCTCCTGGGAAGAGAGGGAGGGGTTCCCCCGGAGCTTGAAGCTCCGCTTCAGAGGCTTGCGCTGAACCCTGCCGAACCTAGGGAAAGCGTGAGATTTCAAAGAGAGTGAAACACGTCTGAGATCACTGCTGGCCGGTGTACATACGTACGGTAAGTCCATATGTAACTCCTCTAAACTCGAACCGCCCCATTACCCCATTAGTCACGTCCGGGCAGGGTTGACTTCCGCTCATATACCTAGTTGAACATCCTTGAATACTTACCCATGCTCTTACTGCAGTGAAATCATGGCCAATGAACTCAGATACACACCTATCGATGAAATCGCACAGGTATACAGTCGTCTCGCTCGGAGCATTTTACAAAACTAAAGACTTGAACGTGCACAGATTCATGAACATCTCCGTAGCTCGTTCCGTGCGGGAAAAGCAAAATCAATCGCATTCCGGAAGGAACAGCTCTTGCAGCTTGCTTACATGCTTCAGGACAATGTCGCACTATTCCAGGAATCGTTAAAGAAGGACCTCGGTCGTCCGGTATTTGAGAGTCGTATGTACGTGGATCTCTACCTCAGGCTCAAGCTCCCCATAAAAATATATATGCGTGGTTCTTTATCCTTGTATTCAGGACCGATGTTTTTGGAGTCATCAGCGAAGCACTTTACGCGTATAAGAATGTCGACTCCTGGGTCAAACCCGAAAAGCCGCCTTTCGATGTACAGTGGTTCGCGTTCTCGCCGGTTCTCCACAAGGAGGCCAAGGGTGTCGCACTGATTATCTCACCGTTCAATTACCCGGTGGGGTCCATCACACCCATCGTAAGAAAAAGATTCCCTTTCTATATTCTGAAATACTAATACAACGTTATTGGCCGATAGACCGGTGCTATTGCGGCGGGATGCGCGGTCGTAGTGAAACCATCGGAAAAGACTCCGGCTACTTCGCAGCTCCTTGCCGAGCTCTTTCCACGGTACATGAATTCGGTGTGTCTATTTATCCACGTCTTGTTATGCGCCTAATTTGTGTCGGTCAGGACTTATACAGAGTCCTCAATGGAGGTGTCGAAGAAACCACTGAGGTATGTTGATATCACAAACGTACTGTTGCCTATCTGACTCGGACCTACGTGGAAATTTCCGCAAACAGCTCTTATCCTTGAAATGGGATCACAGTGCGCCAAGTTGCATTATTTAATGGCAGTCCGAACTAACTACAGTTCCTAGTTCTTTACACCGGTTCGCATGGAGCTCGCGTATTTATTTTACGCCCCTTCATAGGCCTCCAATATAGGTAATGGAACCGTTGGCCGCATCATCGCTACGGCAGCAGCGAGGCACTTGACTCCCGTCACTCTCGAGTTAGGGGGTAAATCACCTGTCATCGTCGACTCAGATGCCGATTTTGAATTAGCAGCAAGACGCATTTTGTGGGGTAAGACGTTGAATGCAGGACAGGTACGTCTTTGAGCAAAAGAAACTAGATTTTTAGTTGACTTTTTCATTGACAGACATGCCTCGCCCCCGATTACCTTCTTATACCGCAAGACGCGCAAGCAAAAATGGTGGATGCATTCAAAAGAGAGTCGAAGAAATTCTTTGGTGACAATGCTCGTACCTCGGGCTCGTTTTCTCGTATTTGCACGGATGCTCACTGGGAGAGGATCAACGGCTTACTATCAAATACCAAAGGTGTTCCATGTCATTGATAGTGCCTTTACAGGAGAGCTAAACATTGTTATCTAAAGGGAATATTGCCGTAGGCGGTGATACTGATAGAGCGGAAAAGTACATCGCCCCCACTATTGTTCAAAATGTGTCTTTCGACGATTCTCTGATGACAGAGCGAGTCTCCTTATATTTATGTTATCTATCCCTCTAACATCCATTCAGAGAGATATTCGGACCCATCTTACCCATCATACCTGTTCCGAGTGTCGACGCCGCTATTCAATATATTAACGAGCAGTGAGTCGCACCCTTCTCAGAGGTGGACATGAGTAAAAAGATACGCCCAGTGATCACCCGCTTGCCATTTATGTATTCTCCAATAACGACAAGCTACGTTCATACGGTAATCATATGAAGTTGAGGTTGAAAGAGTCACTGAGCCTCGCATGCAGTACGGGAGCGAACTTTGTCGGGATCATTCTTGGAAAACGACACTATGCTGCATGGCGGTAGTGCGTCTATTCATCTCTCGCCCTACTGGCCGATCTAATCCGCCGTGCTTTACAGGCCCCGTCCTCCCATTCGGTGGAGTTGGAGCTTCGGGGTGTGAGCCTCAATTTAATGTACCACTTGTCTTTATTATGACATCTAACTCTTTTCAGATGGCTCGCACAGGGGCAAATTCTCGTTTGACACGTTTACTCACGGCCGGTCGTCCTTCCACTCGCCGAAATGGTTCGCCTCCACTCAAAAGATCACCTAACCAGTACATTATAAGCCAAACAACCATATCTTTTCAGGATCGACCGCATCATGCGATTCCGATTCCCTCCTTATACGGTATGTATCTTCAGACGTGCTTTCATCAAACACTGAATGGCTCCGCTGTGACTGACTTGTGCGTTCTATTTAATTATTTTAAATTACTAGGAAACGAGCCTCAAGACAGCTCAGTCATATGTTATGCCTCCCATTCCATATCCGCGTCCCGGAGATAGTAAGCTCATTAATTGGAAACCGTGGGTTTTGCTTGCGACTGTATTGGGGTTGGGGACGGCTTACAGACAGCGCCCCGGCAACCTCCTGGTTAATTAGGGTTTCTATTCAGAATTAATACCTACTTAGGTATTCAAAGAGTAACTGTGCACATCTATTATAAGTATCTTAGCACGGAGATAGATGCTCCTGCTCACACTAATGTTCTTACTTCATCTGATCAACAGAATCTAACTAAGATTGTGCCCCGAAATCATCGGTGGTGCGCCGTGATTAAAGTTGAAAGTCATTCAGCCGGCTCCTACTCGTCGCTTAAGCGAGCTAGAATTTATACTATTTCAGAACACAAATCTCCTCTAATACATATACAGCGTTAGAGTCGATTAAAGTGCCTGAAGATCGATCGGGCTAGCACAGGCATATATATAGTCCATTAGGAGCTGAGACGTTCACCCTACACGGTGCAATCCATCATGGTCGGCGAACTTCGCTACACGCCCATGGACGAAATCGTGCAGGTACGCTGGCTAATCACATTCAAGTTATAAAAGTGCATGTGGATTAAAAATGCGCAGATTCGTGAACATCTTCGTAGTTCATTCAATGCTGGGGTCGCCAAACCCATTTCATTCAGGAAAGAGCAGCTCTTGCAGCTTGCCTACATGTTGCAGGACAACACCGAACTATTCCAAGAAGCATTGAAAAAGGACCTAGGTCGTCCGATATTTGAGACTCGTATGTACGTGACTTAATACCCCTGAGTATTTCCTAAGAAATCTAAGCATGATTATCCTCTACCAGGACAGATGTTTTTGGAATCATCGGCGAAGCCCTTTATGCTTATAAAAATATTGACTCTTGGGTAAAACCCGAAAAACCACCGTTTGATGTGCAGTGGTTTGCGTTCTCGCCAACTCTCTACAAGGAGCCCAAAGGTGTCGCATTGATCATCTCACCATTCAACTACCCTGTGGGATCCTTCGCTCCCATTGTAAGAACGAAACCTCTTCTACTATGTCATATTCAGTGGGTCGACGTACTATGATGGTAGACAGGTGCTATTGCGGCTGGATGTGCGGTCGTCTTGAAGCCGTCGGAGAAGACTCCGGCCTCTTCTCAGCTCCTCGCAGAGCTTTTCCCAAAATACATGAATTCGGTGTGTTTAGAATGTTTGCTCTTATCTAAGATTAATGTCTTCTGGTAAGGACGTGTACAGAGTCGTTAATGGATCTGTGGAGGAAACTACCAAGGTATTTCAATGTCACCAAAAGATGTTGTTTGTTTGACAGAAGTCGGTCTTTCTAAAAATAGCTGTTATCTTTGCAATGGGATCACAGTGCGTCAGTTCTCGCCAAGTACTCATAACGTCCTAAAGTAGCTCCGTTTTATAGTTCTTTACACCGGTTCGCATCGAGATTACGCATATGTGCTCGTCTCTCACTTGTCTCGAATGCAGGCAATGGACACGTTGGTCGCATCATTGCTGCGGCAGCTGCCAGACATTTGACCCCCGTCACTCTCGAATTAGGGGGAAAATCTCCTGTCATCGTCGACTCGAATGCTGATTTTGAGTTGGCAGCGAGGCGCATTCTTTGGGGTAAAACGCTGAACGCAGGACAGGTACGTCCTTGAAAGAAAGGAACCACAAATGCCCAGGCCTTACATAAGGATAATTCTTCTTGTTTTATTGACAGACCTGCCTCGCTCCTGACTATCTTCTTATACCGAGGGACGCACAAGCAACAATGGTGGATGCATTCAGGAAGGAGTGGAAGAAATTCTACGGTGGCGATCCTCGCACCTCCGGTTCCTTTTCTCGCATCTGCACGGATGCTCACTGGGAGAGAATCAACGGCCTGCTCTCACATACGAAAGGTGCGATGCTGACTATGTGCTCTTCTAATTGACGGGGTCTTAAAAATGTTTGATCAAGGGGATATTGCCATAGGCGGTGATACTGATAGCTCGGAAAAGTACATTGCCCCCACCATTGTCCAAAATGTGCCTTCCGATGACTCTTTGATGACAGAGCGAGTTTCCTTCCCTTTATGTCTATTTTATGCATTTAACACATATTTAGAGAAATATTCGGTCCCATCTTGCCTATCGTACCCGTCCCGAATGTCGACGCCGCCATTCGGTATATTAACAGCCAGTAAGTTGCTTCTTCATAGACGGATGTAGATGCAAACAGAAGACCACACTCAGAGAACATCCGCTTGCGATCTATGTATTCTCCATCGATGCTAAGTTGCGCTCATATGGTAATTATGATCAATCAGATGGGATGTATCACTAAGCCACATGCAGTTCGGGAGCAAACGATGTCGGGGTCATTCTTAGAAAATGATGTAATATTGCATGGTGGTTGTGAGTATTGTTACTTCTCATACCATCAATTTGGGTCCACGCAACGAGAGGCTGATTCCTCGTAGCGCCTGCCTTGCCCTTTGGTGGTGTCGGAGCCTCAGGATGTATGTCTCCACTACAATCGTTTGACATATGCTTTCACGTCTAACTTTCTATTTAGATGGCTCTCACAGGGGGAAATTCTCGTTTGACGCATTCACTCATTTCAGGTCGTCTTTCCATTCACCTAAGTGGTAAGATTTCCACTGGCATCCCCTCAAAAGAATGAATTCTTTATATTTGAACCGTTGCGTAGGATCGACTATTTGCTGTGGATGCGTTTCCCCCCTTACACTGTGAGTCTACTTGGTCTTTATAATATGTTTCTATTTACCCGGCTCTTCAGGCAAAGACTCTCAGGAAAGCACAGTCATCGCTTATGCCTCCTATTCCTTACCCACGTCCTGGAGAGACTCCACCGTTCAACTGGAAGTGGTGGACTATGCTTGCTTGTTTATTTGTCTTGCTTGCCATAAACCAGCAGCGCCTCATTATGCTCATCACAGGTTGATTGTGTCCATCCCCGGTAGGCAGGAGTTAACACTCATTGTTTAGGTGTGTCAACTTATGCGACGGCATCTTCTAGGGGCCCATATTATATCACAAGCTTTTTATTTCATTTTTATGTTACACTTGGTCGTGAGTGTCCACGACAGTTGATGTAATGTAATATATTTACCGTGGTCACTTTGCTCACACTGTCGAAGAATTCACGTGACTTGCACCAAACAAATGGTGGGACTGAAGGTGAAAGCTATTAACGCATCTATCTTATCTACGTCTTTTAAACCCAAAGGTTATAACAGTGTTATACTTGCATCTGAACCCCAACAGTCAGCATATGCCTCATTGCCGTGTCAGGTATGTACTTATGATCCAGCGAAGAAACTATCGCACAGCGTTTTATCTGTTTTCTTAAACTAATACCGCTATCCCTCTATTTGACGTAATCTCTCTAACAACCTCCTCTCAAGGCCTTCCGAGAGAGTTGTCAACCCATCAGTTGTGCATATTCGGTAGGTAGGCATCGGACTATACGTTTGAGAAATTATCTGGAAACAATGTGAGCGTTACTATTCGTACGTGTACAACGGCATCACCATACCTCTGCGCCTTGAACTCGCACCGAAGCAATGATGTCATCGGGCGTACTAATACGTCCCATTACAGGGAGGTTCCTGTCGTCTAAGCCAACGCTTCATTAGATTTGCGGCAATGCGAATCAACCAAGCAATGCGTGCCGTTGATATGCATCCAGCCTTCCCCAAGCTGCAATGCTTCGTTTTTTAAGCGCTCATCTATCCCATCTTCGATTGCCATATGAACGACTTGGTGCAATACATCTAAGAATTTTGCTTGGAGCGGTGGAATAATCATCAGCACCGTGTCATAGTCATTATCGTTTGGAGGTTGTGATAATGGGGAAGGAGGACGAGCTATGTAGTGCTTACTCACAGTTCTCTTTGAAATCACCCAAACCAGCCTCAAGCCCTCCTTCATTCGCGGAAGCAGGAAGCCACCCCATGACTGCCGGGCTTTCAGGATCCTTGGTTGGTCGATCCAGTAAAGACACTGCATACGCCGGGAAAAGGGTAGAGAGAGGATTGGGCGCTGGTAGGAAATGATAGAAGAGTGATGGTCTAGAAGGATCAACGAGCGTTGTATGAGACTGTGGTGTTGTGAACTTGCGCAGATACAAAGGGCTGTGATCGAGCTTCCACACTGGCCGTAAGCTTAGAAGGGACATATTAGTCGCCACATGACCATGAGAGACGAAAGCAATTTGAAAAGACTGGCGATTATGTATAGACACACATGGAGATAGGCGACAGCATGGGCTACTGCGAAAAAACGATCTCAGAGTCACGATATGTTTTGAGTTCATGCTTGCTGCGTAACGCGTCACGTCACAATTTAAACTATAATTACGGAGGATGGACAGAAGCTAGTTACTTGTAAAAGACCGAAGATTCGAATACGATAGCGATCGGTGGAGGGAATAGTGGTAATATCAAGTGGTAATGTCAAGTGGTAGAGTGCTAGTACATGTATTTCAGAGGGAAAAAGGCATGGTTGTGGGTCTAAGGTAAGGTTCTAACGCCCGTACCTAACAGTAGTATAGAGCATGAACAATAGAATGGAACGGAGAGAAGAAGACGTACTTCTGGAGCTCCCACTCGCGGTTATCCAACGGACATACATTTCTCGTTTTTAGCCATCGTGAGATGCAATGAAAGTGGAATGCATGCTGCAGTTTCAATCTCTTTCAGCACCATGCCCTCCACGAAAAGAACATAACACGTACGTTGCAAATACCCCACGCAGCAGTGCACTCTTCACTAGTGGCCGATACTTGATTTGCTTGGCAGTCGATACCTGACCTCATAGGGGTTAACGCAGCAACACAGGCAGTAGTCTGGGCTTACAAAGATCCATGATATGATTCCTACAGATGGCACAATTGTCCACAACTATATCTGTTCATCGCGTGGGTCAGGCTGTGGCAATCAATCGAGTGTTTGGACCAGGCTACTTACCCCATGCCCAGAGTGCGACGGCATTCCACTGTTTAACAAAAAATGTGGTCAGTACAAGGATCAGCGTGAATGGCAAAGGTAACATAGGCCAATATCCATTGCCAGAGTGGCTACTCTAGCCAACATCCCATCTACATCTGCTTACCTTCTTCACCTCAAACCTTTTCTTGCCATCCTTAGTCGAGACCGTGATTGTGGTTTTGTCAGCGTTAAGGTCAGCGCTGGTGTCAGGTGCATCAACATCCATCGCAGTTGACATCCTGTGTATGTTATCGAGGTTCGAGGCGAGGTTGATCTATTGGCGACCGTGACCTGAAGACTGGCGGTATCGACAAGGATATGACAGGTCACGACTGTCACACGCGCTTAGTGCTTCGCCTTTTACCAATATCATGCTGGAAACGGGGTCGAATGGTCATGCAACGGATATCTCTGCAAAGTTTTATACGCATTTCCAGACGAAGAAAAATGGTAAGCAGGTTAAACCACCGAGCTAACGATACCTACTGAGACGCCTCTTGTCGCAGATATCACTTCTCGGCTAGAGGCAGTAAACTCATCAGACACACACACGATGGAATTCATATCGCTTTTATCAGACATTGTCACTTTGCGGAAAGACCTTGTTGACGCGACACCCTATCTTCCTTCTTATGATCGGGGGAAATGCGAGCAGGTGCAATCCTACCGTTCCCCACATCCGAATTGTAGCTCGAGCTAAACGTATTGTCCATGATGCCTCCATCTTGTTTTGGAATATTCTCTCAGCAAATCAAAGTGCTAGAAGAGTTCATCTCACGCCATCGCATTCCAAAATCCAAATTTGCATTTAAGCGCAAACCTATCTCAATTGCTCAGGCCACCACGGTAGAGGTGCTTTCGAAGTCATCGCCTCTTACTAGGCCCGCGGAAATTAAAACCATATCATCGACGTCTAATCTCACACTCTCTTCACGATCTTCCACACAACTCACGCTTTCTTCTCTCATCCGTCCTGCTGATATACCATCTTCGGAAGCAACTACTCCAGCCAGTCTTCCACGCAGCTCGGACATCACTTTGACGGACCTTCGCGAGTGTCTAGTGAACCTTTTCCCGCCTCGTACTTCTGCGAATGTCGTTGATAAGATTGAACCGGCGCTAACAATAACGGCGCTTCACGCTAAGCAATTGCAACGAGTAGTTCTCTTGATCCCACCGATTGAAGGCAGTGTGTTGGTTCATGATGTTCACAACTCGATCGTTGTTGTCGGGTGTCATCAGGTACGGAATTCCTTCTTTCTTTACCCGAACCTCCCGAGTCGGTCGTTTCGTGCTAAAATTTCCATCCAATTTCCTTTTACAAAATCAAACTTAGCGTCCGTCACTTATTAATTCAATCTTGCACAGTTTCGTATGCATGATTCTACCAATACAACTGTTCTCCTCCATGTACTTTCAAACCCAATTATTGAACGCTCGCAAGATATCCGATTCGGCAGTTACCCGAATCCGCTGCGTCACACATTCTCGAAAAGCTTTCAGCAGGTCGGATATTTACCTCCTTATCGTGATAGTATTTAAACATACTTTGTCTGCTGCAGCGACCTTCGAAACATGGCATGCCACAAGATTTCGACTGGATCAAACCGTCACCCTCGCCTAATTGGACAGTGCTCGATTCTTCGTTACCTTGGGAGAACCGACTGATTCAGATGTTTGATGAGAAGACTGATAGTGAAACTGTGGGAATTTTGGACGAGGTTTTACAGTCAGGTGCTTCTCCATAGTCAGGCAGGAACTTCAACGGCTCTGCCAGTGTGATCATATGAACAATGTTAGTAGTCAGATAATTAGAACTACCGATAATAGAACGTGAAGAGAAGAGGAATCGCTTGTTATCATGAGCAACGGCAGCTGAGACTACCTACTTACCGTACGTTGTAAAAGCAAGTTTAAACTAGGTACACTCGCTCAGTTTCGGCGGTTGCCGCTAATAGGACTCGGTCATACCATCAATAGATGTCGCAGTCAGTAAGTCCAAAGCAGGACACCCCAGGCCTGGCTAATGGCTAGAATTATTTTAGGCTGGAGCGTTCGTCTATGAGGTATCTCACACACTTTATTTCTGCACTTCTTATCTTACTGCTTTTTGAGTCCAGGTTCTCCCAGGGGTTTTCTCTGATACCGACGATAACGATGGCGCAGAAGTAGAGCAGGTAAGTTTACGGAACAAATGTCTAAAGACTTACGAAGGGATCGTATCTGTAGATTCCACCTCGATTTGGTCGACTCGACTCGACTCCTACTCGTTGGAATACTTTGAAGTCACGTGTGGAGGAGTTGAACAAATCAGCTCCAAGTGGGACAACCTATAGACTGCTCTTTGTTGGTAGACATGGACAAGGATTTCGTATGTGCTCCTGTCGATTACATCATTACCCACTCACAATGGTTATTCTAAATGTTAGATAACGTGGCCGAGAGCCTGTACGGAAGCACCGTAAGTCTGTCTATCTGTTAAGTATTAGGCTCTAAAGATATCGCACACGTTCTTCTTAGGAATGGAACAGGGAGGGCTTCTCTTTGTCCCATTTGTCTGTGTTTGTCTGATCAACATGGGGGGGTTGCAGGCACATGGCTACCTTGAATGGCGATGAGAACATGACGTGGGGTCGTAAGTTGTTTCTGTTATTAAACTCGAAAGAAACGCCAATCCACCCATTAGCTGATCCTAAACTTACCGAGTTGGGCCTCCAACAAGCAAAAGCCGTGAACAAGCTCTGGCACACTGAAATTGCATATGATATACCACTACCAGAAAGTCTGTACAGCAGCCCTTTTAGCAGAGCTGTGCACACTGCATTAATAACGTTCGATGGGATTTTACTCGATGCTGTGGATTCCAAACGTAGCCAGAAACGGCCTCTCATAAAGGAGGTATGTGGGAAGACTGGAGTCTCGTATTACAAAGCCACACATCACCGATAGAAACTGAGGGAAGTGAACGGAGTTCATACGTGCGACAAGCGCAGCACACGCTCATACCTTGAAACCACGTTTCCTCAGTTCGACATCGAACCATCCTTCACTGAAAAGGATGAGTTGTGGCGTGCGGATCACAGGGAGACCGAAGAAGAGTTGACAGCTAGATTGCGCCAAGCCTTAGACGAAATATTCATTGAGGACTCTGCAACATGTGAGCAGACACTTCATATACAATTTCCTATCATTTTCACTAGTGCTACGTCGGCCCCAGATATCTCCATCACTGCTCATGGGGGCGCTATTAGGGCCATTCTAAGAGTTATAACTGCAGCACCTCGCCATTTGCCTACAGGGGGTTAGTCATTTATCTCATGCAATTTCGTTTGTTCTTCATCAATGATACAGGTGTCGTTTGTTTTCTTCTCAAAGCCAGACGCGTTTTGGAGAACTAACAGAACAAGTTTCATGGTTACATAACTGTTCTGGTTTATGTTCGTGTTTTACTATATGTTAGGGAATATTATAAAGCTTTGAAAATTAAGGTAAAACAAAAAATGTAGTCATAACTTCACGACAGTCCAGTTCTTTAAAATTGAACGCGGCGCCACCGTGACCTCCTATCTAATTCTTCTGCAACGAACAGAATGTTATTTTATTTTATTTCAAAGATAGGGATACATGTACATGAATGCGCTATGGAATTGAGACTACGTAGGTGGATAGGATCAAAGAAATCAACGACGCTGTAATCTGCAATCTAACGTCGGACTTCGTAGTCCCGTTGAATTTGAGACTAACGGGATTTGAAATCATTTCCTTTGGTATACATGTGAGGCGTAAATGTATTAATTCCACCTTTTGAATCAACTCATTGACCAAAGACATAAACGAAGTCGTACTTTTAAGACCAATGGGACTTGCTGAGACATTGCTTTCAGTATGCGTGTGAGGTGTAAAGGTACTCAATCCAACTCGCTGTGTACCACTGGCAACCCACTAAGGTGTGTCGCATCTTCGACTTTGCGCTTGGTAGAGCGGAGTTCACGTGTATGCATGGTTTCTGAGGGAACGGGAGGTGCGTCGGATGAAGGACCGAGTATATACTAAGTAAGTACTATGTACGATGTAAGTACATGTACCTATTAGAATATCTCAGTCTTCTGTAATGAACGACTAAATATATATTACTGTTACCTATCACCGGAGACATGACACAAAATGTACCTAGAGAAAAGCGTGGGAAAATTGTGAAAAAAGATCGAATTTTGACACCATTTGTATGGTGGGAAAATGGTGGGAAAATTGAAAACATAGTGTTTTTTTGGTCAATATTTGATTGGGGTGCAGATGTTGACCAATGTTAAGATTTGATTGGGGTGGAAATTAGGAATTTGCCACAGATTTGTGTCCCACACAATTCAGGGCAGTTTTGTTAAATTTATCATGATTTTCACACCCTAGCATTTTGTGGGCAAAATTACAATTTGTCCAGGGAGAAGATTGAAAACAAAAGGGAAATTGCAGGAAAATTGTATGCAATTTCCTCTTTGTTCTCGATTTTCTCCCTGGGAAGATTGTAACTTTGTTTACAAAATGCTTGGGTGTGAAAATCATGATAAAATTAACAAAAATGCCTTGAATTGTGTGGGGCACAAATCTGATGCAAATTCCTAATTTTCACCCCAATCAAATCCTAACTTTGTTCAACATCTGCACCCCAAACAAATGTTGACCAAAAACACACTATGTTTTCAATTTTCTCACCATACAAATGGTGGCAAAATTCGATCTTTTTGCACAATTTTCCCATGCTTTTCTCTTGGTACATTTTGTATCATGTTCCCGGTGTATTAGAATATCTAGAATAGCCAGTAAATGAGATATGTGAAAAACTATTATGTAATGAGGGTGGTCTCACCTCAGTCTTCTGTAATGAACGACTGAGGGAAAAGTGTATTGAATAATTTTGATACTGCTTGTAAATTCCGTGTTAAAACTTAGGCTGATGGCTAGGGCTCACTATCTTATCTTCTAACACTCCCACTTGCGCATATTGCCATCCTGAGTTTGTAGACAAAGTGTAAGAATGTAGATTCTTATAGTAGCATATATGCTACTATCTATATAGTAAACATTGATGGTGGGTCCATGGGTGTACGCTGACTCATGCCGAGTAAGATGCTTGGTAATGCTTGGTCAGCCAAATAAAGCCCCAGAGCAACCCCAATTAAATCCAGAAAAATACACCAAAAATCGGAGAGGCTACTGGAACCTCCCTGGCACTTGCCTGAACCTCACCCTGAGAAAATAACAATAATAACACAACAGTGCCTTCCCAGCAACTTTAGGGTTAGGGTTTCTGGTCCTGAGACTTCCTGGGCAGCCTTGAGTGTCAAAATAAAATAGTTTCCCATTTGAGAATCTGACTTAGAGATTCTCAATGTGAATCCAATGAGCCAAATCCAAAAATATGAACTGGACAGTGCAAATCTAAACCAAGCATTGGACAATCCAACTTCTAAATGGCCAAACTAATTTTAAACCAGCCAATCTGTGATTCAAGAAATCTAATTCCAGGTACTCCAAATATGAACTGGACAGATTATCTAAATTTGAACCTACCAATCCAACTCCAAACTGGCCACTTCAATTTTGAATCAGGCAATCCAATGGCATATCAGATAAAACCAACTCTGAACTGGCTGATTGGCCAATCCATGTCTGAATCCACCAACCTATGTCTAAATCAGACAATCTAACTCCAAACTGGACAATGTGACTTCAAATCAGCCAATCCAACTCTGGACCAGCAAATTTGAGGGTTGAGTCCAGACTGTCTGATTCTGAAACAAACAATCTGACTGCAAGTCAGATGATCAGACTTAGAATTCTGATTCCACATTGAACAATCTGACTCCAAACTGGACCAATTATCCAACTCTCAGGCAATCCAACTCCAAACCAGTTGTCAATCTGATTCTGAATCAGACAATTACAAACTGGCCAATCAAATTCCAAATCAGACAATCCAACTCCAAAATGAACTAATTATTAAACTCCAGACCAGCCAATGTTATTCTAAACTGGACAATCTAACTCCAAACCAGCTGTAATCCAAGTTGGACAATGCAACTCAGACTGGGCCAAATTTATATCAAAGCAGATGATCTGACTCCAAGTCCACCAATCTGAGAACTGGATAATCCAATTCTTGGATAATCTAACTCCAACTTCATCAATCCAACTCTGAAGTGGCCAATATGATTCTGAATTGGGATATGTAACTCTAATCTGACTCTGAATCATCCAATCTGATTGAATTGGTCAGTCTGACTGCAACCAGACAAGCCAACTCTGAACCGGCCAATCTGAGTCTAAATTGGACTGTCTGATTCTGAATGAAATAATCCAGTGAACTGGACAATCCAAGACTCCCAAGTTACTCAAACCAATGAATGTGATTCCAAATTGGATTGCCTGATTCTGAGTCAAAAAATTTGACTTTGGATTGGGCAATAATATTCTGAATCAGACAGTCTGTTTTTTAAACAATCTGACAACATCCAGCCAAACTGATTCTGAATCAACCTGAAATTGGACAATCCAACTGAACTATCTGCTCTGATTCTGAATCTGACAATTTGACTCCAATATGGCCAATATTCTGAAGCAGCCAATCCAACTCTGAACAATATCATCTGATCACCCACTCTGACTCTGAACTGGCAGATCCCATGCTCAATTGAATGATCCAACCCTGAACCAGCCAATCCAATTCTGAATCTGACACTGACATGAACTGGACAACCTGAATTAATCTGATTCAAGCAAATTTGAACAATCCAAATGGATAATCTGACTCTGAATTAGACTATGCAAGTCCAAATCAGGCAATATTAGAGAGTCTGATTTGAACAATCTAAATCTGAATTGAAAAAAGATTCAAAAATCACAAACAGGAAAATCTGTGTACAAAATCAGGGATGCAAATTATTGGACATATTGCTGACTTTTTATAGAACAATGCAAAAAAACTGCTGAGTGTTAGCAAGGCCATGTGACATGTAGTATTTACTGTGTAATAAAAATACAAGCATTGGAAAATATAGAAATCCACTAAAGTCATAATGGGGTGCCATGTGTAGCACTGGTCACTTGACAATGAAGGTGCTGTGACAAATATCACAGCAGTTTGCATAAGTTAAGGTGCCAGCCCAAATTTGGACCCTGAGCACATTTTGTAAAGATTAGTAGCTACAGCAATGAGTGTATCAGATAATGATAAAATGTATAGAATATAATTATGGCATAATTAGTGACAAAAATACTATATAAAAAAGAAAAGAATTGGAACCATTTTTCATTTCATCTGTCTCACTCTAAGTCTGGCAGGGAACTGGAAAAAATATAAGCTCCAAACCGTTGTAATTTTTAGTTGGTATTAGCCATAATTATATTGCTATACACATTTTGATTATCTGATAAACACATTGCCATAGCTAATAATCTCTTTCCAAAGTGGCCTGGGCTCAAATGTTCAGCTGGCACCTTAACTTATGCAAACTGCTGTAAGGATGTTCTGGCCCAGTGAGTATTTGTATTGCTAACCGATAAGTAGTACATTGACTTTGGACAACTTGAAAAAAAATGCTGTTTGAATACACAGGAATAATGTAATTTTAAATGTGTAGCCATGTAGAAATATTTTAATTTTGAATATATTCAAAACCAGCAAATGCCTAATGGGGTGCCAATGCGTAGCATGGGTTACTCACCTAGTCTAAGGTATATAAGTCACCAGAGTGACTTATGGGTTGTATTATATAAGCTGCCCACTAGGGGCACTTGTAGATAGTGGACAACTATACAGTTGTCCACAAGTACTTAGATAAGCAGAATAACTTTTACTTGTAAAACACAAATCGCAGACACCAATAAAACTATTGGCTCAGTCTGTTCGTGTGAAGCATTAAGTTTCTTACACTTTTTGACTGCCAACCAAGGGTATACACTAGATACATCATAGTGGCACTTGCTAGGTCCTATATTTTTATCTAGTGCCACGCAGCATGTGTATACTAAATAATAAATTTCTCTGCTGGACCCCAGAGACTATCCCTTCCAGGTTATGTAATTATTATTACTTGCCAATTAAAACAATTTTCCTATCTCTCTTTTTTTCCCCCACAATTGGGGCTTGTGACCACTATTATGGCAAAGTGTGACCCCAGGTGTGACAGACAGATTGAGTTCGTGCATCACGTGACCCACAAATTTGTTTCACGTCTTCTCTTCGACCACCACCTTTGTTGCAGTCCACAAAGCAGCACAGTCGCCCCATCCGCAAGTGCTGTGGTTTGTAAGGTGGGTCTGAGCTTCCTTGTATTGGTTGTTGCTGACCTTTTTCCATCACGCCTTGATGCTCTAGCGGTTCAGGAGAATGGTGAACAGACTATGAGGCCAGGGGCAGATGCACAACCACTGGCCCCTGAGACTGCCTTTGTCCTGCTGAGGTTAGTAGATTGGCATGGGTAAGGTGGGAGGCACAAGACCAGGATGTGGTGGGGTGGGGTGGAGCATTGGTGTGTGCCGGTAGAGATGAGTAGGTGGTGTGTGGACTGCAGCAAGCGGCAAGGTGCCAGAGGTGAAAGCCTAGCATGTTGGTGACTACACTAATAGCATGTGCAGGTGTCTGGTAAATGTAAGTACTGTTGTTAGTAGCCTTTTAGCTACATATTTTGCTATGGTAGTTTTTGTAATGTACTTGTAATGGTGCATGCAATTGTATTATTTCCCAGCCTATAGAGGATCCTTCTGTAGTAGCTGAACATAATATTAAATGTGTCCAAGATGACATAGACCGAGGTGTCTCCAGTCCTCCTTGAATTTCTGATGAGAAGTGTGGCATTCAGAAATTCCTGTGGCTACTCGCTGACTGCCACTGACGCGCATCGTGCGATGCCTCCCAACCAAGTTGGCAGCACTGCAATAAAATCTGAAAAAGATCAACTGATCTTTTTGCCCAAACTGATGAGTTTAACACTCGCTGGAAGTTTCAGAAACAGTAAACAGACATTTACTGTTGATTCTTCCAAATCAGTAGAAGAACACCACAGTGTGGCTGATAGATCAGAGATCTATGACTTCGATAAGAACTTGAAGCTGAGCATCTAGATCTGGAGAGGATTCAGATATGTCTGGAGCCACAGTGAAGGGCCTAGACAGGAGAGTCGAGCCTGCCCACGTTGTGGACAGGCAAACAGGAACACTGACAAGGATATCTAGTCCTCGTAGAACTACGACGCCCATAGCTTCCGACTCCATGAGTTGAAAGTGAGTATTGGTGGATCTAAGGAGATCTGTGCCAGACAAGATATTGCCTATTAAGAAAACTAAAAGAACTTTGACCAGGTCGAAGTTACAATTGTCTCTCGACTCGTCGAGAGACAATTGTAACTTTGAGCGACACAGACAATTTGCTGGGAGTGCAAATGTCTCAGCTCCCACATGTCCAAGAACATCACAGATTGTGAAGTTCACTGTCCCAAACAGGGATGAGAGAACATGGGTCAGCATGCTGGGATGAAGAAACCTGGCAATATGAACGTATGACTGGACATATTGCCTGGATGATTATGGCCCTCAAAGAGAGCCATAGACACGTAGATACTACGTGTGAAGTGAGCCAATGAGCAGCTGAGGCAGCTCGTGCAGCGGATGACGCTGCAAACCAACTCCAAACCTTAGGAGATGGTATGGAACTGTTAATACAATCCTTGGAGGAGGAAGTACAAGGACCTTTACGTGGCAAGGCCCCCAAACATGGAAACAATCCCAGTAGGGATCGTGGAGTCCACTGCGAAGCTGAGAAGGCTTGCAAGAAACAAGACAGACAGAGGATGCCTCCTCTGGCTGAATTGAGCAACAGAAATGTTTCTCGTGAAGCTAGTGCTACCCTAGAGCAGGATAGCATCAGTATGCGCTGGCATACTGAGAAAGAGATGGATCATGAGCTAGAGGCTCGTGATAGAGAAAATATCCGTGAAGGGATTCGCAGATCAAAAAGAATGTACAATGAGCAAGAAGTGCTCAAGGCAGTGACCCAACAGTCACATGAAATCTGACACTGATAGCGTCAGTACCACAACTAGCACTTGCATTACCATTGAACATGAGTTCAATCACTGGGATAGGATTGAACATAAGGCAGTGCGACGGAAACACCATGCACTAGAACTCCATGCTAAACACACAGATAACCTAGTCGAGGAGACATATATTGCCGGAGTCAAAGGCGATGCCTTCAGCAAGCTGATAGAGTCAGCGAGAGTGGCTAGATCTGCCCTCAGCAGCAGTCATAGACTGAGGGATGCGTTCTTAACGGCTGACAAACGTCAACCATTGTATCAGATCAATGAAGACATCGTCGATCCACCAGTGCAGCAGGATGTGAGTAATGACATTCCCCACCTGCACAGGCAGATACAAGTGATACTGCGTGCAGTATCACTAGCAGTTACGGATCCTGAACGGAGGGTTCAGGAGGTAGGAGGAAATCTGTCTACATATGTAGATGAAGTCGCAAAGATGGTGCGAGCTGCCCTTGAGAAACACAACAGCGAGCCAGACAAGTCCGTGCTTGCAAAAGCCAGAGTAAAATAACCTCACCCAGCAGAATATGCTGGGAAAGCAGATCTTGAAGAATTCGAGAACTTTGTCTCAGGAATCCTGAGATGGCTAGGAATGAATAGTCTACTGGGGCCATCCAGCACAGAACTCCAATTGAACTATTTGGGCACCACCTCAAAGGTAAGGCATTGGAGTGGTATGCTCGAAATATCGAGCGTCATGATCAAGTCATAGTCAACTGGACCCTTGAGAGTGAAATTGCTGGTATACAACAGTGATTCCTACATGCACTCACGCATAGACATGCATCGAACAAGTTCAACACAATTATGCAAGGGACTAGAACCGTTGAGGAATTACTGAACAATATTATGAAGTATGTGGATGATACATCCACCCAATGAATATATGATCCACAAACAGTTCGTAGCAGTGCTTCGAGAAGCACTGTGTCATGAAGTCCTAAAACTAGGCTACATGACAGAATTCAGTTCAATAACTGAATTGTATGAAGCCACAAAGGCGGTAGAGGATGCATCCCAATATGACATTGGGTCATGTAAGATGGAATCCAGCAGAGCTCACATGCTGCAGGCAAAGCCCACTTTGACAAATAGTCGAAGTCAGGCTGTGCCAAGTTCGTCGTGAGCTCCCAATACAGGGAGCTGTCCTACAGCGAAGCAGACAACATATCGTCTGCCTAATGCTCGACCTCAAGCAGAGACCCCCAAACAGGGGTACAAGCTACACAGAAAGCTGGAGCAGGAGCTCCCGCCACTTCTCACCCTCCACAGAAACCTCCTGGTGGTTCAGGAGGTCAAGGATGTAGTACAGAGCTAATGTGCTACGAGTGTGGACAAGTTGGGCATATCAAGCCCAATTGCCCACAGTGGAAGAACAAACTGCCCATAGCAGGTGCACGGTTGGAGGAAGTGGTTGAGCACTCAGGGAGTGCTCAAGAAGGGGAGGAGGAGCCACAAAGCAGCAAATTAGATGAGTGAATGGATGACCAGGATGACCATGAGAGTGAAATCGGTGAACTGGTTGCTGATTACCAGTTGGAAATCAGGCCCTATCAATGGGATGATGATGATGATATGAGAACACAAAGCTCATATCGAGCAGATGGAGTATGTCCGCTAGGAGGATCATATGAAGAAAGGCGGTGCATATATGCAGCACCAAAACCAACTACCACAATTAGTGGTGGTTCAAATTGAAACAACGACTTCTGTATCCACGTGGGAGTCATAGATAGGACCATCGAGCCTATCCATGATCATTGGTTCAGACTGCATGATAGGACACACCCCAAATGGGTGCATATAGACAATCAAACAATCTCCAGATATTGGGAGATTGGTGGAGTCAGAGCCCACTGTCTATTAGACAGCGGGTGTGAGGGAGTCATGCTCTCTCCAGACTTCATACGTGCCATAGGCATCAAGATGTTCGAACTTGAACATTCTATTGGGCTACAGCTAGCATGTGTTGGCGGTAAGTTGATCATCAACTACGGAAAGCACACCAACATCCACTTTGGTGAGCATAATATCGAGGAATACTTTGATATAGCAAACATAGACTACTACGACGCAATACTAAGAACACCATTCCTACATAAACTGGGGATATCCCTCGACTTTAGAGGCAAGGGATGCATCTGTGTGGGAGGGGGGGTAATTCCGAACCATGAAAATGCATGGGAAGTGCAGCTGGACTACCAAGACCCAGCTGAATGCAAGACTCGAATTGCGAGTCTTAAACCCAAACTAGTGAGCCACACTCTGTGACTTGCAAATGGCTCCTCGTTGCAAGTGGAGCCCTCAATGAGCTTGCCAGATGGGAGGTGAGAGAAAGGAAAACGAAAAGAAAAGCAACAAAACATTGATGTTGGTCTACCTGACCAACATACCAACAGAATTACCGATGGGATTACTGGCACCAATCAACCTTTATTAATGGCTGATGACTTTCCCAAACTTAGGGAAAGATGGGAGCTAGAGTTTGCAGACCTCTTTGAAGGTGTGCCTTTAGAACTTCCTCCCTGGAGGGAGATCAACCACAAAATTAAGTTCGTGGATGAAACTAAACAGTTTCATTATTGGTTACCGAAGTGTCCAGAGGCACTTCGAAATGAACTGATTGACAAAGTTGACCGGTATACCACCACTGGTTGGTGGGTATCAGCATCAGTACATTCTGCAGTGCCAGCGCTATGCATTCCAAAGAAGAACGGAAAGCTCAGAACAGCAATAGATCTATGTCTATGCAATGACAACACAGTGAAGGACATTATGCCCTTCCCAGACCAGGATACGATCCGGCACAACATAGCCCGTGCCATGTACCGATCCAAGCTTGACATGTCCGACACGTACAAACAAATACGCATAGTTGAGGAGGATGTGGATAAGACGGCCTTTGTGACAATATTCAGCACATTCAAGAGCTGGGTTATGCAGATTGGCAAATGTAATGTGCCATCTACATTTCAATGTCTCATGACATTGATTTTTTGTAACCAAATTGGTCGATCAGTCCACATATACTTGGACGATATATTCATCTATTTGAGCTCAATTGAAGAGCACAAAAAACACCTTAGAAAGGTGTTTGAAATATTACATGAGGCACATTTGTTCCTCAGTGGAAATAGATCCAAGATTGATTTATATTTGCCTCATATGGAGTGCCTTGGTCAAATTATAGATGACAAGGGCATCCATGCAGACATGGATAAGATGGAGAAGGTTCAAGGTTGGAGAAGACCTTGAAAATTTAACAATGTCCAAAGATTTCTAGGACTCGTTCAGTATCTGGCACAATATATGCCAGATTTGACGGCATATACAACTCCCTTATCAGGGAGTGCACAAAACAACAGGACATTTCAAGGGATGCCCTTGATGGATAAGTGTTTTGAATCCATCAAAGCACCGGCATGTAAGGCTCCAATCTTGAAGCCTATAAATCACGCTAGTTCAGAACCCATTTGGGTTGTGATGGACGGTTCCAAATCTGGAGTTGGAGCAGTTTACGGACAAGGTCTGGACTGGACGACTTGTCGTCCAGCAGGGTTTCTTTTGAAGAAATTCAGTCCCACGCAACAGCATTACAAAACACACAAGCACGAGACAATTGCTATCCAAGAAGCACTTATAAAGTGGGAGGATAAGCTTCTAGGTCACCAGTTCACACTGGTGATGGATAACAAAGGTCCTGAATACTTCGAGACACAACAGCATCTGTCTGACAGACAGGTGCGCTGGTTGGAGTTTCTCTCCAGATTCAATTTTACCATGGTACATGTAACGGGGGTGAAGAACAAGGTAGCCGACTGTCTGTCATGCTACTACAAGAACAATAAGCAGGGTGAAAGTCACCCAGCAGAAGAATACGTCGACGCAGATGCGTGGCTGGACCCAGAAGGAGAGTTTCTCCTAATGGACTGATTCATGGAAATACGAATGGTCGCAGCGCAATGGTTGCAGCGATTACAAGATGCAAAAGAGCAGTGTGTCACGGATGCGCAGCAGATGAAGCAAGCAGGGGAAGTACCTCCCACACAGGTGGAAGGTAAAGAGGAGGATGATGTACTAGCTACAGCATCTGGTGCAGACTGAGAGAGTCTACACTCACGCATAGAATGCAAGTTTGACCTGAAACAAGCCATAGCCAATGGCTATGGAACAGATCCAATACTCAACCAAGTTGGGCAAAGAACCAGTTCAATAAAGACATTGTGTGTCTTCCCCAGGAAGTTTTTTCCAAGGGGAGGAGAATGGTCGAGATAATTATCAATCATGCACATAGAGTAGTTGGCCATTTTGGGCAATTCAAAACCGACAAGTATATCAGATGATTGTACTGGTGGTCGGGAATGGCAGCTGACATAGAGTTGTTCTGTGGATCCTGTGCAGCCTGTCAGGCTGCAAAGAAGGACAATAGACGACCAGCAGGGTTGTTGCATACCCTGCCGATACCTGATAGACCATGGCAGTCTATCAGAATGGACTTCGTTGGTCCATTGCCAGAATCAAAGGGTCACGACTACTTATTAGTTGTGATTGACAGACTCACATCTGTGGTGCATCTAGTGCCAACTACGATGAGAGTTACTGTGCAACAAGTCGTGTGGTTATACCTCAAAGAGGTAATACGCCTGCATGGAGTACCTGAGTTGATCATATCAGATTGCAACTCCAAATTCACCTCCATATTTTGGAGGAAATTGCAGCGTATAACGGGTATGAAACTGCTCATGTCCACAGCATTCCACCCACAGATGGATGGAGCAACTGTAAGAATGTAGATTCTTACTGTAGCATATATGCTACTATTTAGAGAATATAAGTCACCAGAGTGACTTATGGCTCAGATTATGTAAAGCCGCCCACTAGGGGCACCTGTAGATAGTGGACAACTATACAGTTGTCCACAACTAATTATATAAGCAATGAAATCTTACTTGTAACCACACACATTGCAGACACCAATAAAATTATTGGCTCAGTCTGTTTGTGTGAAATCAATTAGATTCTTACACTTTTTTGACTGCCAAGCTATTGGCAGCATTGCGATAAAACAATAAAAGATCAAACCAATCTTTTACCCAAGCCGACAAGTTTAACACTCGCCAGAAGTCTCGGAAACAGTAAACAGATGTTTACTGTTGATTTTTCTAAAATCAATAGAAGAACACCACAGTGTGGCTGATAGATTATAGATCTATGACTTCGATAAGAACTTGAAGCTGAACATCTAGATCTGGAGAGGATCAAGATACATCTGGAGCCACAGCCAAAGGCCCAGACAGGAGAGCTGAGACTGCCCACAACGTGGACAGGCGAACAGGAACACTGATGAGGATAGCTAGTTCTCATAGAACTACGATGCCTGTAGCTTCTGACTCCATGAGTCAAAAGCGAGTATTGGTGGATCTAAGGAGATCCACGCTGGAGGAATCAGAAACAGATGAAATATTGCCCATTAAGAAAACAAGAAGAACTTCGACCAGGTCAAAGTTACAATCATCTCTTGATGAGTTGAGAGAAGTGCCGACAAGTGACACTGACAAGTCGCTGGGAGTGCAAATGTCCCAGCTGCCATATGTTCAAGAACATTGCAGATCGCAAAGTTTGCCGTCTTGAACAGGGATGGAAGAGCATGGGTCGATACGCCAGGAAGACGAAACCCAGCAATATGAGCGTACAACTGGACATATTGCCTGGATGATTACAGCCCTCAAAGAGAGCCGTAAACACGTAGGTACTACATGTGAAGTGAGCCAACAAGTGGCTGAGGCAGCTCGTGCAGCGGATGATGCTGTGAACCAACTCCAAACCCTGGGAGATGGTATGGAACTGTTAATACAGTCCCTGGAGGAGGAAGTACAGGGACCTTTACATGGAAAGGCCCCCGAGCATGGAAACAATCCCAATAGGGATCGTGAAGTTGACCGCGAGGCTGAGAAGGCTTGCAAGAAATGAGATAGACAGAGGATGCCACCTCTGTCTGGACCAAGCAAGAGGAATGGTCCTCGTGAAGTGAGCGCTACCCTAGAGCAGGATAGCATCAGTACCTGCCAGCATACTGAGGAAGAGATGGATTGTGAGCTAGAGGCTTGCGACAGATAAAATATCCGTGAAGGAATTCGCAGATCGAAAAGACGTCCAATGAGCAAGAAGTGCTCAAAGCGGTGACCCAACAGTCACTGTGGGAGATGATGAAGTCTGATGCCGATAGTGTCAGTACCATGACTAGCACTCATGTTAGTCTTGAACGTGAGTTCGATCACTGGGATAGGATCAAACAGAAGGCAGCGCGACGGAAGCACCATGCACTAGACCTCCATGCTAAACACATGGATAATCTAGTCGAGGAGGCATATATTGCCCAGATTGAAGGTGACACCTTGGAGAAACTGATCAAGTCAGCGAGAGTGGATCGATCCACCCTCAGTAGCAGTTATAGACTGAGGGATGCGTTCTTAATGGCTGACAAACGTCGACATTGTATCAGATCGATGAAGACATTGCCGATCCACCAGTGTGGCAGGATGTGAGTAATCACGCGCCTCGTCCGCACAGACAAATACAAGCAATACTGCATGTGGTATCACTAGCAGTTACAGATCCTGAATGGAGGGTTCAGGAGGTAGGAGGAAACCTGTCTACATATGTAGATGAAGTCGCAAAGATGGTGTGAGCTGCCCTTGAGAAACATAAAGACAGTGAGCCAGACAAATCTATGCATGCTAAAGCCGGAGTAAAACTACCTCACCCAGCAGAATATGCTGGGAAAGCAGATCTTGAAGAATTTGAGAATGTCGTCTCAGGAATCCTGAGATGGCTAGGCATGAATAGTGTACTGGGGCCATCCAGCATGGAACTCCAGCTGAACTATTTGGGCACCCGCCTCAAAGGCGAGGCATTGGAGTGGTACGCTCAAAATATTGAGCGTCATGATCGAGTCGTAGTCGATTGGACTCTAGAGAGTGCAATCGCCGGGTTGCAACAGTGATTCCTACATGCACTCACGTAGACATGCGTCGAACAAGTTTGATACAATCATGCAAGGGACTAAAACCGTTCAGGAGTTACTGAATGACATTACAAAGTATGCAGCACAGATGATACATCTGCCCGATGAATATATGATCCGCAAGTGGTTTGTAGCAGCGCTTCGAGAAGCACTGCATCATGAAGTCCTAAAACTGGGCTACACGACTGTTAAAACCCAGATTAATTCCCAGCTTTTCCGCTTTTCTCCAATATATTCCGATTCATATTTCTAATTTACTCCACCCATTCTACTTATCTCCATCCCATCTATATTTAGTCATTCTTATCAAGATCTACATCTTTGGTCTTATGTCCATATTTACTTTTACCCCGATCCCATACTCATTCCATTTTGGATTTCTGTATTCGTATCTTTCCGATTCAGATCGTATCAATTTGTTATATACAACTCCTCCATGTACTTCATTAGTCAGTTCAAATATTGACCCACCTTGACTCGATAACTTCTCACTTCCACCTCTAAGTCTTATCTGACCTTCCGTTCTCCGACCCCTCCGATTTCCTCTGACCCCTCCGATTTCCTCCGACTTCTCCGATTTCCTCCGACTTCTCCGATTTCCTCCAACTTCTCCAATTTCCTCCGACTTCTCCAATTTCCTCCGACTTCTCCAATTTCCTCCAACTTCTCCAATTTCCTCCGACTTCTCCAACATCCTGACTTCCAAAATACTAGGACACGAAGGATCCAAGAGGGCGCAACCTATAAGTTGAAGCTGACATCCGTACAATTCCAGTCCCGACCCAAATCCCGAACTCTGACATTCCGACAAATCCCAACATCTGATGAGGGGAAATCTAGTTCATAACAACGACAGAATTCAGTTCAATAACTGAATTGTATGAGGCTGCAAAGGCTGTAGAGGATGCATCCCGATATGATATTGGATCACGCAAGATGGAGTCTAGCAGCGCTCACACGCTGCAAGCAAAGCCTAGTTTGACAAATAGTCAAAGTCAGGCTGTTGCAAGCTCATCCCAAGTTCCCAAAACAGGGAGCCATCCTACAGTGAAGCAGACAATATATCATCAGCCTAATGCTCAACCTCAAGCAGAGACAAGACCAGGTGTACCCCAAACAGGGGTACAAGGTACACAAAGAGCTGGAGCAGGAGCTCCCACTGCTTCTCGCCCTCCACAAAAAACCTCCTGGAGGTTTCAGGAGGTCAAGGATGTAGCACAGAGCTAATGTGCTATGAGTGTGGACAAATTGGGCATATCAAGCCCAATTGCCCACAGTGGAAGAACAAACCATGCATAGCAGGTGCATGGTTAGAGGAAGTGGTTGAGCACTCAGGAAATGCTCAAGAAGGGGAGGAGGAGCCACAAAGCGGCAAATTAGATGAGCGAATGGATGTCCAGGACAACCATGAGAGCGAAATTGGCAGACTAGTCGCTGATTACCAGTCGGAACTCATGCCCTATCAATGGGATGATGATGATGATACGAGAACACAAAGCTCATATCGAGCAGATGGAGTACATCCGCTAGGAGGATTGTATGAAGACAGGCAGTGCATATATGCGGCGCAGAAACCAACTACCACAATTAGTGGTGGTTTAAGTTGAAACAGCAACTTTCGTATCCAGGCGGGAGTCATAGATAGGACCATTGAGCCTATCTATGATCATCAGTTTCAGACCGTGTGATAAGACACGCCCCAAATGGGTGCGTATAGACAACCAGACAATCTCTGGGTATTGGGAGATTGATGGAGTCAGAGCCCACTGTCTATCAGTGGTGAGGGAGTCATTCTCTCTCCAGACTTCATACATGCTGTAGGCATTTTGAATTCAAATGTCCCATTGGTCTACAGCTAGCATGTGTCAGCAGTAAGTCAACCATCAACTATGGAACACACACCAATATCCACTTTGGTGAGCACAATATCGAGGAATACTTCAATATAGCGAACATAGATTACTACGATGCAATACTAGGAACACCATTCCTACATAAATTAGGGATATCCCTCAACTTTAGAGGCAAAGGATGCATCCATATGGGAAAGGAAGTAGTTCCAAACCATGCGAATGCCTGGGAAGTGCAGCCCAGAATACCAGGATCCAGCTGAATGCAGGACTCGAATTGCAAGCCTTAAACCCACACCAGCGAGCCACAAGCCGTGACTTGCAAATGGCTCCTCATTGCAAGTGGAGCCATCGACGAGCTCGCCAGATGAGAGGCAAGACAAGGGAAAATGAAAAGGAAAAGCAACAGAATATTGACATTGGTCTACCTGACCAACACACCAATGGAAATACTAATGGGAGTACTGGCACCAATCAACTGTTATTAACAGCTGATGACTTCCCCAAACTAAGGGAAAGATGGGAGCTAGAGCTCGCAGACCTCTTCGGAGGTGTGCTGTTAGAACTTCCTCCTTGGAGGGAGATCAACCATGAAAATAAGTTTGTGGATGAAACTAAACAGTTTCATTGTCGATTACCAAAGTGCCCTGGAAGCACTTCAAAATGAACTGATCAACAAAGTTGACTGGTATACCACCGCTGGTTGGTGGGTAGCAGGATCAGTACATTCTGCAGTGCCAGCGCTATGCATTCCAAAGAAAAATGGAAAGCTCAGAACAGCGATAGACCTACATCTATGCAATGACAACACAGTGAAGGATATTACACCCTTCCCAGACCAGGATACAATCTGGCACGACGTAGCTTGTGCCACATACCAATCCAAGCTTGACATGTCTGATGCGTACGAACAAATATGTGTAGTCAAGGAGGACATCGATAAGACAGCCTTCATGACCATATTCGGCACATTCAAAAGCAGATTGGCGATTGTAACACGCCATCTACATTCAACGTCTCATGACATTGATTTTTTGTAACCAAATTGGTTGATCAGTCCAAATATACTTGGACGATATATTCATCTATTTGAGCTCAATCGAAGAGCACAAAAAACACCTTAGAAAGGTGTTTGAAATATTACGTGAGGCACATTTGTTCCTCAGTGGAAATCGATCCAAGATCAATTTGTATTTGCCCTGCATGGAATGTCTTGGTCACATAATAGATGACAAGGGCATACATGCTGACGCAGATAAAATGGAGAAGGTTCAAGGTTGGAGAAGACCTCGAACATTTAACAATGTCCAATGATTTCTAGGATTCGTTCAGTATCTGGCACCATATATGCCAGATTTGACGGCATATACAACTCCCTTATCAGGAAGTGCACGCAATAATAGGATGTTTCAATGGATGCCCTTGATCAAAAGGTGTTTTGAACCGATTAAAGCACTAGCGTGTAAGGCTCCAATATTGAAGCCTATAAATCATGCTAGTTCAGAACCCATTTGGGTTGTGACAGATGGCTCCAAGTCTGGAGTCAGAGCAGTCTACAGACAAGGTCTGGACTGGACGAATTGTTGTCCAGCAGGATTTCCTTCAAAGAAATTCAGTCCCGCACAACAGCATTACAAAACGCATGAGCACGAGATGATTGCTATCCTCGAAGCACTTATGAAGTGGGAGGATAAGCTTCTAGGTCGCCAGTTCACACTGGTGACAGATAACAAAGGCCTTGAATACTTTGAGACACAACAGCATCTGTCTGACAGACAGGTGTGCTGGTGGGAGTTTCTCTCTAGATTCAATTATACCATGGTACATGTACTGGTGTCGGTTTACTTTCAGAAATGGATCCAAAAGACAGTGGGTAGCGGTGTTGTCGTTGCATGGCTACTTACACTGGTGTTCGGCTCAGTGCGCTTTGCTATCAGCAGCAACAAAGGTAGAATGAAGACGAAGATGAGGACGTAGCAGTGATGATGATGATGACGTCATACAATGACATAAGCAAAGATCAGATACAACAGCAAGTGTCATGTGATTGACAAAGCTGGCCTTGACGTAGACATAGAAGTAGTATAAGTAGTAGTAGACTTAGACTTAGACTTAGACAAGTGAATCCAACTGAAAGAGGTGAATTCAGGTACACTAAGGCAAAACAGGCCTTATATACATGAGCAGAACAACAAACAATGCGAGTATGCCATACAACGATGTCGTCGACAGCAGACAGGAGAAATGACTAACGGCGAGAGGCAGAAAACCAAAAGGAAGGTGGTTTGTAATGAAATGGAAAAATGAGTCAGGTGGTCGAAGAAATGAATAGAAATGTAGCAGCGAATTGGAAATAGAAGCCAGAAATAGAATAGAAGTGAGTCACAGACAATAGACCATGTGGAACAATTGGAAATAGAAGTACAGCCAAGAAGCGAGTGAGTCATGTGGGGAAAATGAGTCACAGCCGTTCAATAGGATTCCAGTTGATCATCAAATATCTCCGAGGATGAGTAAGAGAGTTACTTGACTTGAAGACAATTCAGAAACATGTGAACCAATCATGACACTTGGATATGAATCTCCTCCAGAGAGAGAATGAAGACGAGTCTTGCTTGATGAAGTCCTTAGGCACATAACCATAGCAAATCTCTGTTCCTGGTCCAAACTCTTTGATATCCCAGTAGTTCCTGAGTATGATACGATGCCAACCATTCACTGGTTCATAGTTTGGGTCAAAGCCGATGACGTGGAAGGGAGCATGGAAGACAGCGTCAAATACCCAAATGCAATCGTGAACGCGATAAGGAGGATAGGAAGGGAATGTTCGGTATGGGCCTTCAGAAGATTCAACGTAAAGAGGATAGTAGCGACGATAGGCGACATGTGGAGGAGGACTGGACAAATGAACATCAAGGAGAGAACATTGACTAGGAAGTTCAATGTGTGGGCCAATGTGTATGTCTGGCTTGGTGGTCATCTGAAATGAATCATGGGATGTTGTGGTGGCAATGCTGGATGGCATATCGAAAATAGAATTGATGAATGTAGAATGAATGTGGAGATGATGGATCTGGCAGACTGGAGGTAGCACAGCAGATGATGGTCTGGCAAAAGCTGATGAAGATAGGCGTGTGTGCAGTGAGTGTCTTTTATGGAGTAGTAGGTGCTGTCGAGTCTCATGCTTTTCAGCACGTCCTTTCATTAAGGACACGGTATCCTCTTACAAAGAGGAAACACGTGAGCTCCATGCAGAGCTCAATAGTCTGCATGCTGCTCTCGATAAGGAGAGACAGCTAAATCGCAAAATGGCAGATAATTTATCCACCATGAAGTCGACACCATCAGTGCTGACAATAATCGATCTGACTTCATTGCCAGATTTGATGACAGACTCAGTGAGTCTGTCTACCCCTACTACCAGTGCCTCACTGGTAGGACCATCATGATCCAGTCATAGAACCACATCCAAACAGTGAGCATTGGTGGCACTGTACCCTGCATCGCTGAACACTCACATCACCCCTGCCATAGGGGACCTGCCTGCACTGCAGACAGGATTTCTACCCCACCCATTGGGCAAGGCACTGCACTCTATGGCGGTACACACGAGCCGTCAACCTGCAGAGTGGTTTGACATCTGCCCTCTCAACGAACCTAGGTTTGTTGAGCAGCTCATGCTAGCACGTGCGACATTTTCCCTGTTGCGCAGCACCACACAACACGCCATCATCAAGCATGCTGACCGCGAGCAACGCTTAGCCACTCGAACACCAGTGTTCGAGATCACGCATGATACACCTCCCAATCTTCAGGACACATTGCGCACCATTGAATACTCCCCAGAGGGAGTATCGCCTGCTATCTGCGGGAATGGAGATAACACCCTCCAACTAGAGGATGTTGACATATGGGTCTGGCTTAAACTAATTAAGCCAAAGAAAGACAGTTTAGTCTTTCTTCAAAAACTCACAGAACTGTTCACAGTCCGTGGCAAGTGGGCCAATCTTGCTGGCACGTTCTGGTGGCAAGATTTACTGACACTACTGTCCACTAGCATCAAAAAAGTGTTCAAGTGGAAACACCCTCCTGAGAGCACATCACTTGACAAACTAGCCCAGTGGCTAGGTACCTACATGGGGGTAGACCCGGCGAGGGCTCTAATCAATATAGAGCCCTATTTTGTGTGCAAGCAGAGCAAAGTCTGCTACAATGAAACTGTGCAATGGGTACTTGACACCCACGAAGGCCGGACGTACACCAGCCTTCACATACCCATGCCCCCTTGTCCCCCTGGCTTTTGGGGACAACCTTCGACATCCGATGATGATTCGTTGCTCCACAGATGTGGTGGAGGGCCTCCCTGCTCAAAGGCACATATGGACGTGCCATCGACAGAACCCTCTGCTCCACCTGCTCCCCCACTGGCATCTGCTACCACAGTGGATGACAACACAATGGAAGTCAATCCAGCTGACTCCATCTACTACAACAATATCGTCAAAGTAGCCACACAGTCGTCTTCAACTGCACCTGCACCATTATATGCTGATCCTCCATCAACATAAAGTTGCCTGAACCTCCTGAGGTTCGGTCTGTGGGGAGGGTGTAAGAATGTAGATTCTTATAGTAGCATATATGCTACTATCTAAGGGATATAAGTCACCAGAGTGACTTATGGGTTGTATTATATAAGCTGCCCACTAGGGGCGCTTGTAGATAGTGGACAACTATACAGTTGTCCACAAGTACTTAGATAAGCAGAATAACATTTACTTTTAACACACAAATCGCAGACACCAATAAAACTATTGGCTCAGTCTGTTCGTGTGAAACATTGAGTTTCTTACACAAAGTGTTCATGCTTGATACAGCCTAGACTCTTGGTCATAAGGTTAGCAGTCATTTCTTCTGTCGGGCAGTATACAATATTGAGATGACCTGCAGCGACTGCTTCCCGGACATGATGAAAACACAGGTCAATGTGCTTCATTTGCAGATGGTTCCCTGGATTCCGAATCAAGGCAAGTGCTCCTTGATTATCACACAGAAGCTGAGTCGCATTCTTTTGTTCATGTCCAAGTTCTTTTAGTAATTCACAAAGCCAGTAGACTTCTTGCATTGCTTGACTGGCGGTGATGTACTCGGCTTCCATTGAAGAAAGTGAAACTATCAATCGGATTTTGGAGCTCCAGCTCATGGCAGCATCGACCATCAAGAAAACATATCCTGCTGTTGAGAGTCACATATTGTGGTCCCCAGCACAGTCAGAATCAGAATAGCCATGAAGTAGATGCGACTTCAAGTCACTGTCTGGTGCATCAGCATCATACTGTAGGACATGATTTGAGTCCAGATTAGGTAATGCAGGACTCGTTTTGCTTTGTTCCAGTGAATCCGACCTGGGTTTTCAGAGAACTTGCTCAAGCCTCCCACTGCATACACAATGTCAGGACATGTTCCCAGCATTGCATACATAAGGCTTCTGATTAAAGATTGGTAAGGCCCTTTTTCCATTTCTTTCTTTTCATCTGGTGATTGAGGGCATTCATTCTTTGACAGCTTGATTCCTGCTGAAAGAGGGGTCGCCGATGGCATTGCATTGGTAGGTCTATAGTATGTGGCCATATCGTCAATGTAGCACCTTTGAAAAAGCATAAATACACATCTGTTGTGGTCTCTAATAATCTCCATCCCCAGGATAAACTGAGCATCCCAAAGATCCTTGACTTTGAAACAGTCTCCAAACTTTGTCTTGTGATTTTTCATAGTCTTCAAACAGTTTCCTATCATGATCATATCATCCACATATACTGCAAGGTAAATAGTGATCGTCTCTTCACAAAACACATAGATGCAATAGTCTGCATGACAGAATTCATATGAATGCATCCGAAGTTCACTGTCCAGTAGAATGTTCCAGACTTGACTGGCCTTAGGGCATCTCACAAGTACCACCATACCTGCAGATATACCTGTACTCTTGAAAAAATGGAGAGTACAGATATGAGATTTGGTCAAACATTTACATGTAAATACTCACAAGTACAGGTGGAGTACAGGTATACCTGTGAAAAATCAGCAAATACCTGCAGATATCTGTGATACCTGTGAAAAAAGGAGAGTACAGATATGGCTTTTGGTGACCAAAATACCCACAGATACGATACTCGTGAGTACAGGTATGTACTTGTGAGATGCCCTAACTGGCCTGCTTGAGACCATATATGCCACATGTAAGTTGCTTGATCTTTCCAGCATCTTCCACACCATCTGGAAGTCTGATATATATTTCAACCTCCAGTGGGCCGTTTAGGAATGCTGTCTCTACATCCAGCTGGTGAATATGGAGAAGTCCTTCTTTAAGAGCAAGCATGAGTAGTATTCAAATTGAGCATATGTTTCATTGAAATCAAGATCGGGGATTTGCGAATATCCTTTTGCTACGAGATGAGTCTTAAAATGCTGTACTGTTCCATCTGATCCTCATTTGACCTTGAACACAAGTTTTGATTTGACTGGTCTTCATCTATGTGGTAAGTCTGTGTCAGTCCAGGTTCCATTGTCCTCTAATGACTTTAATTCGGAGTCTATTGATGGCTTCCAATGATTCCAATCTCCTCCATTTCATGCCTCATGAATGGTGCGTGGTTGTCTTGACAGCTGAAGCCAGTGTGAATACTAGATTATTTATAGCTTTGTTGCCACCTGGTTCATTGATGTCATCCAGTAGGGCCCCATGCACTTTCCAGCTAGGCCCTACATGTCACTTTGGCAGGTCTTCTTCTACAGGTATAAGGAGCTCCAGTTCTGTGCACCATTTTCACACACTGGAGGCATGGCAAAATTTTCTGACTCAGAAAACCCTATGGAGAATCTTCAGAAATGGTTGAAGATGCCAATGATTTATCCATATAGGAACACTGTTTGAAAACAGAATCTTTGCCAATGATTTGCTGATACCAGGAAACATTAATAAGATCAATCAGAACAACTTGAGAAAATTGAGAGGAAAACCATGGGAAAACAGCTTTTCCCATCTTTTCCCTTGTTTTTCACTGTTTTCCCTTTTTTCCTCTCAATTTTCTCAATTTATGCTGAGTGATCTTATCAAAGTTTCCTGGGATCCTGTTTTCACACAGTTTTCCTATCCAGATAAATCATTGGCATACTCAACCATTTCTGAAGATTTTCTATAGGGTTTTCTGGGTCAGAAAATTTTGGCATGCCTCCAGTGTCACAGTGCTTTCGGAATAGATATCGGTGCATCCATCTTCTTCAAACTGTGGTCATCCATGTGTTCTGGTGTAGGTGCTGGCAATGTAGGTGAAGGCATGCATTCATTTTGTCCTGGATCACTGATATTTGCTTCTTCCACATACATAGGCCATTTGAAGTCAAGTTCTTTGGTCTGGATTGATTGTTGTGGTGGTTTCAACCGTTCGTAAAAACAACATCCCAAGCTTTTATTGCACAGCATCTCACAGGATCCCACAGGTGATAGGCCTTCATCCCAATGCAATATCCAAGAAGGACACATCAGCGAGACTTTACTTCAAGTTTCTTGCACTGCTTCTTTGGGATGTGTGCGTATGCCAGGCAGCCAAAAGGTCACAGCTTCCAGATTGATGGCTTTTGGCCTGTCCATGCCTTGTATGGCATTTCGTTAGGTAAGGCAGCCGTTGGGCTGCAATTGATTAGGTAGATTGCTGTACTGACAGCTTCTGCCCAGAAGCCAGTGGATAGGGTGCTATCGTGAAGCATAGATCAGGTCCATTCGACAATAGTGCGATTGTCTCGCTAGCTAAGTCTGTTCTGCTCAGGCATGTCTGGTGTCATTGTTTCTAGAATAATACCATGTTCCTTTAGGAATTCTTTGAATCCTGCATTAATAAATTCACCACCATTATCAGTCCAAAAATGTTTGATCTTTCTTCCGATCTCTAGCTATACTGCCAGTTTGAAATCTTTGAAGGCCGCCAGCGCTTTGGATTTCTCGCATAGGAAATAAGCTGAAATGTACCTTGAATTGTCATCTATAAAACTGACAAAATATCACTTATTTCCAAGAGAGATTGGGAATGGTCTGCAAACGTCTGAATGAATGATGTCTAACTTCTCTTTTGCTTGTTTTCCTGATTTTGGGAAAGGTAGATGGTGTAGCTTTCCTTTTACACATGCCTCACAGAATTCTTGCTCTCCCTCCACTGCATCTACTCCATCAACAAGTCCTTTCTTAACCAGTTTCTTGACATTGTTGAAACTGAGATGACCAAGTCATTGGTGTGGAATGTTGATGTTGATCGTTCATGAGCTCTTCGCCATTCTTGCGTGCTCCTTGGACATCACTGGATTCACTTTTAGCCTGTACAGTCCACTTTGAGTCATTATTCCTTCACCAACAATGAGTTTGAGTGATTTGTTGATGATTCAACAGTCTCGATTGTCAAGTTTGATCATATGGTTGCTCTTGGCGATACGAGATGCTGAAAGACAGGTGGTGGCGAGTTCTGGCACAAAGAAGGTGTCTGGGAATTTTCCCATGACAGTTTTGCCACATGCTTCCACCAGGAATTGTGAGGTTCCTTTCCCAGCGGCTTGGATGATTCTATCGTCTCCAAGATGTACACTTATTGGCTTTTCAAGTGAGACATAGATTAAGGTGTGACATGAGTGCAGATAACCTGCAGGTTTTTAGCAGGTTTATCTGTGGGAAACCTGCAGGTATTCCATCCACAGATTTGGATACCTGTTTCCCACAGATAAAGCCTGGGTGCAGGTATAGTCCATGGCTATCACGGGTATTTTGGCGGATATCTGGGGGTCACGTGACCAACATTCTGAGTCTGACCTTTACCCAGTCATTTGTATGTGTCTACACCAACATGTACCTATGTTTGTGATGGTACAAACAAGCTGGATCCCAGTCTATGCCCAGACAGCAACTGCTATCTACAGCAGTCAGACTTGTGAGTCAAAACCCGCAAGTAATGAGTCTGTTAAAGACCATATTGCTTTTCACCAGAGTTGAGGAAAACGTCGGAAATATCGGAATATCGGGATCGGATGGGCTTGGCTTCAACTTATGGGTTGCGCCCTCTTGGATTCTCGTGCCCTGGTATTTTGGATTTCTTGACAAGTCAGAATTCGGAGAATGTCGGAATAGTTGGAGATCTATGGAAGGATCAATGACAAGATGGCTAGTCAAGACTTAACTAGTATTTTCGGAAAATGTTGGAGAAAATCGGAGAAGAGTGGAATAGTGTTTGAAGAGGATTAAAGGTAAGGATTAGCCTTTCGGAAAAATCGGAGTTTAGACCAAAGATAAGGGTTTTGGGACATCAGAATGAAGATGATTGGAATACAATCAATATGTGAGACTCATTGTATAAGTCAATATACGTTTTAGGCAATATGACCAATGATAATGAACGATCAATATTCAAACTAGAGAAAGAGATGTACAACAAGCCTATTTAAGGAATAACTGAGGGTGCCAAATCGGAGACATAACAGGTAATGATACGAGATGTGGAATTCCGAGATGGGCAAATACGGAAACAAATACGAAGTCGGAGATAGGACATATGGATATAAGATTGGGAGATTGATCTCTGAAGGATGACTAAGGATGTTTAAATGGAGATTTTGGAAAAAGTCGGAAAAAGGCTTATTGGAAAGGAGATTGTCGGAGAAGGAGATGTGTCATAGATTGTCGGAGAAGGAGATGTGTTGGAGATTGTTGGAGAAGGAGATTTGTTGGAGGTTGTAGGAAAAGGAGATTTGTTGGAGATTGTTGGAGGAGGAGTTTTGGATATTGTCGGAAAATCAGAGGAAAATCGGAGAATGGATATGGGTTCTAACAGAGTCAAGACTTGTGAATCCAGACTCGCAACATAAGTGCTATTTTGCCAATTATTCAGACATGCTAACTGACCTCGTTCACCATCATGCTCATGAAGACTGTACTTGAGAATGTATGTTCACTTGTCACTAGTCAAGTCTTTTGTTCTTTCTTCACTTTTTGCTCCTTACTATTCCTGAACAGACTCTAGGTACCTACAACATGTGTAGCGTCATCCACAGTACTTATTTGTGGCTGGATTCGATCCCTTTCCCCTGCCAAATTCCTATTCTTGACATGCATGTAGCACATCGGCTCTCTCTCTGCCATCCCAGAATATTTTGTCTCTCCACCTCCTTCTCCACTGACACCTGCTGTTGCTTCACAAGCCTAGACCAAGCATGAGCATCAAGCAAAGATGGCTGCTTGCTGACCACACTCTGCTGTGATCAGCGCCTGCATTTGATCCAAGGGAAGACTGTGACTTTTTGCACAGTCTGAGCCCATCAAGAACCACAACGAGCTCACAAAGGCACAGCTCTCATTTCATGCTGCTGCAACCAAAGCACTCAAGGCCCTTGCCTCTGTTGCCTTGTCCACCAACACTGTCGTGGGAGTTACTATGGAACGAGGTTAATGGTGTTCAGCAGAAGAATCAGTATGTACCTAGGCTGCTAACATGAAATCTACGGACTGTGCTATCTCAAAAAGTGAGAAATGCTCCAGACAACAAAACCCTTATCCATACCTTGAAACTACTATCTTGCATAGTAGGTGTCCAAACGGTGTGCAGACTTCTCCTTTGCAATTGTGTGGTACCCTCCAATTGAACAACTGTTATACTTACCTGCCATAGAAATGTTGGCAGAAGTTCTTGTTTGATGGCTTGGTGAGCTAGTTTTTCAACTTGACCAATGACGGTCAGGATGTGATCAGAGCTGAAGTCACAACCTAAGCACATGGCGATTGATATTGTGCAGACACAATGGGGTAAACATATGTGATATCACTCACCTGTTGGCTTGTCCTTGATGCGACTGTAGACAGCAAGTGACCTCACCATTTGCCCTTTCGGTGGTGGCATCTGGAGTGAATAGATGTGTTATGAACTAGATTTCTTCTCGTCAGATGTCGGAGTTTATTGGAATGCCAGAGCTCGGGATTCGGAGTCAGGATCAAAGCATACAGACATTGGCTTCAACTTATAGGTTGCGCCCTCTTGGATCCTTCGTGTCCTGGTATTTTGGAGGGACAGGATATCAGAGAAGTTGGAGTCAGAGAATGGAAATTTGGATAAGACTTAGAGACGGGAGTGAGAAGATATCGAGTCAAGGTAGATCAATATTCAAACTGAAGAATGAAGTACATGGAGGAGTCATATATAATGAGTCAATTGTCATGATTCAACACTTAACAACACTGATCACTGTCACCACATTCTCTATGTCTTACCGACACTAGCGACACTAGTGATATTCGTGGCCAAGGTTGGATCACCCAACCTAACAACTGATCATCAATACATGCGGCTCCAATATCAGTAGCTATTCACCTCAACAACTACGAGAGCTATACAGATGCATTCAAGATAGTACCTCCATTTAGCATATAGTCCACATGGTCTCTATCCAATTTCGGTGAATATGCCTAGTATAAAACAGTAGGATAGAATACATGTATCTCTTTAGTTCTATTATCATAAGTCTTCCCCCTCTCTTTACTTGGTCTCCTCTACACATCTAAGTCATACGACAAGTCTAACGACCATTCTGAACTCATCATCCTCTTATCTATCCCTCTTCATTCTTAACAATAAATGTTGCTAGCATTGCCAGAACTTTGTCTGCTAAGTAAACTCTGTTTTCTTCTTTCAAATTCCTTCTCTATCCCAGTTTTGACAAGTAGGCACCATCATGGCACCATTCCCCTTGCTGTCTCAGTCTGTACACTTTGCATACACTGTCACTAACACTTTCGACTTCGTCGGAAGGGTTCCCTAACCACATTTGTTGTTACTGACTTTGTTCTGTCAAAGATAACAGGCCAAAGGCGGTTTTTGACAGTATAATAGAACTAACACCTACTAGTCAAAATCCTTCTCCTAGTTTCTCTCTTTCAAGTATGTCAGATAGAACAATCGACTCATCGGGTCACCCCTGACACTCCCCTATTGATTGTATCCAAACTCATTCCCAAGGGCCTGCCATCACACCACTACCTTTACCAAGTAGAGGTGGACCAACATCTTTCCCGCAGATTGATCCGACAGCATTCCAACAGCACCAATCTAGTGCATATCTTACACCAGGTTTTATTCCAGACCTCCCTCCACACATGTCATCATTCCCACATCAATCGATGTCGGTATTGCCTCAGACAATGGGGCAAGAGGAAGCCAAACTTCGACAACTTAGTGAGAATCTTTGCCAGACTGAAGCACTGATAAGTGATCAGCAGAGACATCTTGTCACGACTCGAGCACAACTAGTACAAGCTCGTATGCGAGCACAAAGGGCTGGTGTCACTATAGAACCTATCAATAATCAACCAACACAGTTACCACCTCCATCGGCAACCTTGTCATCGCTCTCATCCTCCTCACATCCACCAATCCCGACACCCGCACGGTCAGATTCAGAACTCTATATGCCAACTCGACAAGCAATCAATTGCCCTTATACAGCAGTGGCATCGAATATCTTTCGGCCAAGCACTACTTCCAGAATGCATGAATACAGATCCCCTTATCCTTGTCCTGGGACCGCATATATGCAACATAGACCACCAATTGCTCTCCGACCACTGTTTGCTCAACCTTGTTGACCTCCCATCAATCCAACAGCAACCCCACTTCCATGACCACTGACCACTCACCTGACGATGCCAGCAATGGAACACCCGAGTCCCTCTCATATGTCACCTTCACCATTCAACAGTCCGACTTTTAGAGGCAACCCACCTGCTTTCAACAGCAGACAATGGCAAGGCTTTCCAAGAATGCCTCCTTCCGCTCCACTGCCTAGTCCAACAGTCTCGACTATGTCGCATCGCCAAAATGTGTCAACACCATCACAACCTCAATCTCTGCCTCCTGGACCCCCTTTTGGACACCCAGGACAACCACCTCCTGGGCCTCCTGGCAGACCCCCTCCCTTTGGAGGACCACCTGGAGCACCCTTTGGCAGACCTCCTGGCAATCCCTTTGGAGGACCACTACCACCTGGGGGACCAGCGAACGGTCCCTGGTACCAACCTTATGGCATCCCTTACTATGTAATGACACAATCACAACATGAAACCGATTCCAAAATTGGTAAACTGACTCACTTTGATGGTACCAAACCAGAATCTATCCAAGCATTTATCACTCAATGCATTATGGCTTTCGACAACAAACCTTGAAAGTTTTCAACCGATCGCCAACACATCACATATGCGGCCTCCTATCTCTCCAGCATCACTCTTGATTGGTGGCTTCCCCACCTCACTGTGTCACCCGAAACAACCATCTGAACCAACTGGGATGAATTCATTATCACTCTCAACCAATCAGTTGGACAACCCAACCTTGCTCAGTCTGCCCAACGATCAATCCGACAGCTCAGAATGAAGGATAATCATCACGTGAATAAATACATGATTAAATTCGCTGAACATGCTCCTCATACAGGTTGGAACAACCCTGCTCTCTACGATGCGTTCTACGAAGGTCTTGCCGAATGCATCAAAGACCATCTTCTGTCGCTACCATGAGCGACAACTCTTGACACCCTCAAGCAACAAGCCCTGGAATGTGACAACCGCTACTGGGCACGCCAGAACGGGAAGACCTCTCATGCTACATCAGCTCACCAGGCTGGAAGCACTTTGACATACACAAAGGAACCCGAACAAAAGCCATTTGAACAAAGAGGTAACAATTACTCCAGCAAAAAATCAAAACCGTCACAAGGAGGAACAACAGATCAAAAAGACCTCAGCAGTGTGCTCAATAACACTGGTCATTTGACCGATGCTGAGAAGGAGCGCCGTAAAGCCAAAGGCTTGTGTATTTATTGTGGAGAAAAACCTGACCATCACAGTCGCAACTGCATCTATGCGAAGAGCCCACAACAAGTGTCAGGATGAGCCACCTTCACCATTTCTGCAGAACCTCAATTGGCAATAATCGAAGAGATTATAGATGAGGAACCTCAATCCTCAGCAGAAAACTAATCAGTGATCCATCCAACGTGTGCACAATGGGTTCCCATGGCACACCTGCACACAATTCCCTCTGTACAACTACAGTCAGGACTTGTATCTCGATCCAATGTTTCATTCATCATTCATCTAACTCTCTCTGATAATTCTGATCCTGTACTTACTCTCATAGACTCCGGGGCAACATCAAATTTTATTGATGCACAATTAGCGACACAACTTCCAACGGCCCGACAATCTCTTTCTCAACCAGTCTCTATATGTCTATTCAATGGAAAACCTGCCACTAGCAGTTTCATCCATGAATACATCAAAACTACTATCTCTTTTCCTGATTCGTCAAATCAATCTCTATCACACAGGGGTCAGGGCCCAATTTTATGTCATAAAAATGTTGAGAAAATGCTTTCTCCCTCCCAAATTTTATTAACATTTTTACCCACAAAATAGCTTGGAAAATCCACACTTTTCAACCATTTATTGGCAAGAAAAAAATGTTTCATATGACTAATTTTTTCTCAACTTTTATCAAGCAAAAAGCACAATAGATTCAACTATTTATCATAAAATTACATCTAAAAAATCTGGGTTTTTGTTTAAATATCTGTGCTCCAAAAGGCTGAGAAAAACCACATTTCCTCCTCCTATTTCACCCTAATTCTTTTGACTTTTAAGAGCATTTTTACAACTTTTTTTATCTCTGAAAAGCATCCTTTTTCAAGCATTTTTTAGAAATTAAATTATTCAATTTGTCACCTTTTTTTCGTGAGAAAAACTAAAGATTTTGCTGAGGTTTTCAAGCTGAAAGAGGACATGAAAAGCTGAACTTTAATCCACATTTTTCAGAGAGAAAATATGTCTAAAACCATGCATTTCACCCCAATTTTCCACACAAAAAATGTTGGCAGAAAAGTCAACATTTTTCTTTCATTTTTGTAGCGAGCCGCGCAGCAAGGCACAAAGCCAGGCACGCAGCGAGTCACGAAGCCAGGCACGAAGCTGGCCACTGCATCACTGTGCGTGACATTCCACGTGACGCAGGTGGCTTCTCACAGCCAGCCACAGTGACGTGAAGGTGCAGTCGGGCCCCATCCATGCCAGGGGACCTCAAAACGTTCTCTAGATGGGCACTGGGACTGCGCGCTGCGACATCTGTGCACCCCAGCGGTGGCACATGACCAAACGGCGCCATCTAGGCTTGGACAGCCCTCTTCGACAGCCTACCACTACGGCAGACATGCGCCAGGCAGGGGGGACGGTGTTTGGCCACAATGTGTGGGAAACACATTGTACAGAGTGTGTGAGGTGTTTGTGTCATCCTGCATGCACTTTGCGTGCTCTGGATGGGTTTGTGACACGTACCCAAAAATACAGTGCCCAAGCGTGTTGCAGCCTGTAAGGCTACTGTCCCACAGGTGAGTCCCAGCTGGTGTTGTCTGTTTGGACATGTGCAGCGCTGCAGGGTGCGTGGGGGGGGGGTAGAGTCCAGCTGGGATCTACGGGAGTGCTGCTGCTGTTGCTGCCCCCTCGTGCGGCCATGTGTTGTCAAATTGAGGTGGGGTGCCGTCATGCGTGGTCGTCGCAGTGAAGGCTGCGACGCTGACATGGCACAGCCTCACGCTCATGACCGCGTATACATGGGGCCTGTCATACTTAGTCTGTGTTGTACATGTCATCAGGTCCCAATGCACGTGTGGTTGACGATAAGGTGCATTGGAGCCTATTGGCAGTGCTGCCACTGCTGCAGCACCTCGTCCGGTTGTGTGTGGTCATACAGTGCGTTGTGGTGCAGCGACATGGGGGTGTTGTCATTGCCAGTGGTGTGGTATGTTTCCTGTGGTTCTCTCCAAGCCTTGGCCGAATTGGAGGTGGGGTGAAGGAGACAGCAGGCAGTGCTTGTTGCGTGCCTGTCTTCACACCTGTCTTTTGCGGGTTGCTTTGGGGCTTGTTTTGAGGGAGCATTTTTAGTCAGAAAAAAGGCAGAGTTTTGAAAGGGTTTGTCCCAAAAGAAACCAGAGTAAAACTCACCTTTTTCACATCCTTTTAGAGAAGAAAAAGATAGACAAAAGGTTGGCTTTTCCTTTGTGTAAATGACAAATTTATTTAGAATTTTTAGAGAGTGAAAATGACAACACAATTTAGGCTTTCATATGGCATAAAATTGGTCCAAAAGTTTGAACTTTACCATCATTTTTACATAGAAACAACCTGGCTTAGAAAAAGATTTTGGGAACAAAAAATGTGGAGAATATGTAACATCTTCAGCTCATTTGTCAAGGCAAAAAGTGACAAAGTATTATGGGTTTTTTGATATTTTTTCCCAAGAAATATCTCAGTAAAATCTGGGTAGGGAAAAGCATTTTGTCAACATTTTTATCACAATAAATTGGGCCTTGACCCCTGTGTCACTTCTCATTACTCAACTTCATCCATCAGCCCCAATTGTCCTAGGTCTCCCCTGGCTAAAAACCACGAACCTGACAATTGACTGGGCTTCAATGTCACTTCAATTCCAATCTGGCACTGGCTTGACACTTCCAATGATGACCACCGCCATGTCCTGTATCACAACCACTCAGGATGTCCAATCGACGCTACCTTTGGTTTTCGATACCATCCCAGAACTCCACACTTCTTCAGGGTCACCCCCTTTGATAGTCCATGGTTCTTCGGCAATTATATCACCACCATCGGGTATCCTTTCGAAACCCAATTTCTCTCAATCTGACTCCCCTATCTTCTGGTCACCAATTGACATGAATATGCCAACTATGTCTTCTGACCCATTACCTTTTCCCGATGGATTCATTACCGATATCCGAACATGTGAAGTTTCGAAGATCAGTCTTGTTGCTGCATTCAGGAAATTCATAAATGCAGGAGAAGACATATACTCTTTTCACTTCATTCCACCATTACCTACACCCAAGTCTGAAAGTTTACTTGCTAGCACCCACAAACCTGCTCCTACATTGCTACTTCATGGTGAAGTCTTAGTCTTACCGACAGATGAAGCAGAACTGCTTGCCAAAGTCATACCTGACAAGTACCTTGATTTTGTTGACATCTCTTCCAGACAAGAAGCAAAAGCTGTCCCACCTCATAGATCTTACAACTTGTGAAATGGGCCACTGCTGTGCATGACATGAGCTGATTCCCTTTGGTTTTCTCAATGTATCTAATGATGTTCAATAGCACCCTTGGAGGCGTGGATTTAGGATCAATGTTGTCACAGGTCTACCTGTTGAGTTACATTATCAAGACTTGTGTAGGCACTATTCATTAGAAAATTGTGAGCATGTGTCCTATGAAAAACTTGTTGTAATCAATCCCTGCCCCTTTCAAAAGTAATTCTTCCATTTTCTACTTCATGGAAACTACTATGCAGGCTGGCAGCAATCAGGGACAGATTTGACATATAATACTGCTGACCAACAATCCATAGATTTAATCTCTGATAAAAGTTTCTAAGTCAAAGTTTGGTTATACCAACTTGGTAACCCATTTTTATGAGGAAGTTGGAGTTATGATTAGCAGATGTTTTTGTGCATACAGTCATGCATTTGAGATTTAAGACAGCTTATATTTATGTTACAATATGTAGAAATTTGTATACAACCTATGCTGCAAGTACCTGTACATGATGTACCCATGTGCTCCAAGGGGCCATGAATATCAGACTGGCTAAAATGTGATCAAAGGGGATGCATTTGAACCTTCCAAATTGGTAATGTAGGTGCACATTGTGAACATGTTTTTGTGCAAGTGATGGTTACATACTCTGTCTTAGTATTCAAAATACAAATACTATTACCAGTGGTCGCCAGGCGAAGGGTTACATGAGCAGTATGCTCTTGCGTATGTCAGCAGCAAGTCACACACGAAACATCGCCACCTCCGCAAGCCCAAACGGCCAAGTCGCCACCATCGCCGCATACAACGATGAAGGCGGCAACACAGACAGGATACATCTTGTTGGTATACACGTCATTGGGAGGCATAATACCGGGCCCACATTGATGCCGCACAGCCTTCACCACGGCGGGTATCATGACGGCCACTCCACCGCAATGACACAAACTCACGTGAGGGGTTGCAGTGTAGGCCATATGTGTGCGGGACCGCCCACCACACACACGTCCTAGGAAGCACACAAATGCGCTTGACGTACGCGTGGCGCCACCACCTACACCATGCCTGCACACCTACATGCCACCACATCCCACACACTGTCCCAGACTACTGCCCAACCACAGCCTATGTCCATACCAGCACGCACAGGCTGCCATCACACCCACACCCCCCCACGCCATCTTCACGCCCCCACCACCCCCCGCCCCCTCTGTGCTTTGTGTGCACCGCCACTGCCCTCCCAGGTCCCTCCGCGCCCTCTGCGCATTCCGCGCTGCCCTCTTGGCACCCTCCGCGTCTTGTGCGCATGCCTGCTTCCCTCTTAGCCCCTCCACGTCTTGTGCGCACGCCCGCCGCCCTCTTGCCCCCCTACGCGTCTTGTGCGGCACGCCCGCTGCCCTTCCTAAACCCATCCATACCCTTTGTGCACCTTTTCCACACCTTTTCCCCCTCTTGGCCCTCGCCGCACCCTCCCACCGCCACCCTTGCGCCCTCCTTTTCTTTGTACACACCCACTGCCGCCCTTCTAGGTCCCTCTGCGCCCTCTGCGCATTCCCACTGCCCTCTTGGCCCCCTCCGCATCTTGTGCGCACCCTCGCCACCCTCCTGACCCCTTCCAGACTCTGTGCATGCCCCCACCGCCTTCCTAGACTACTCCGTGCCCTCTGTGCACCCCCCACCGCTCACCTCACTCCCACTGCACCCTCTGCGCACTCCAGTCGCACTCCAGTCACCCTCCGTGCTCTGTGTACATTACTGGGGCCTTCCTAGACCCTCTGTACCTTCTGCACACTCCTGCCGCCCTCCTATGCACCCCTGCTGACACAGTCCTTATGACTTTTGCTTATGTACTGTAATTATTTGAGTACACAATTTATTCATGAACTTGCAATTGTCCAATGGAAAATGTGAGTTTTGACTCGTAAGTTTGAGTCGCCAGTACATCTGTTTGTGGACACATTGTGGACACATGACTACTATCCCAGCTGGATTGTGACAAGATACCATGATCACAAAACAGCAAACAATTTTAAAATAAAATCTGAGTACCTAGGAACTTGTGGAAGTCAATTACAGGAGAGTCTCTACATAAATCCCATGTTTGGGATCAAAGGTGCTCCCAAACCAAGCAGAATGAAAGTGCCAAAAAATTGGTCATTCCCAGTAGAACCCCATGGAGACCCCAGAACCATCCTGAAATCCAAAAAGGGACATATTTCATGCTCAGCTTGTAGGGGTTTCTTATGTAACCTGTGGACCCAAATGCATAATCCCAGATTACTGTGGGAAAAAGGTGATGATCTTGGGAAAGGCCAAAACACCCCACTAGTAAAAGCCGATCCTTTCCTTTGTAAACTCAGGGAATCGGAATGTTATAATATTATTATCTATCTACTTTAAATATCTCTGTATATACCATCTCACCTGCAAATATCTGTTTGAGGAGGTTACCTAGTGGTTCCAATAAAACAGTCGTTCTGTGTATATCTCATCCAGTATCTTTCAGGTGGCTCACAGTGGACCAGATTCGCCATGACTCTCGCAAGGGATAAGAACCAACAGGCTGAGATTCGCCATCCCTTATAGTCCGGATTTCCTCAGCTGGTCGGTTCTCAGCAGATCCTCCTTGTGGGTCCACTGAGAACCAACCAGCTGAGCCCTCATCCGAGGCACTTCTCGCTGGGAGTGATGTTGCATGCACACTAGGGCTGTCCACAAGTCTACCCACAGATATCCCTATACTCGGATCTGCATGGGTATTGCATCCGGGTGATCCAAACCCATGGATCTGAACCCACAAGTTTTGGACTACTCGTGGGTTGATCCGTGGGTATATATTATTCATTTTCAGCAGACATAGCTAGCTATGTATTAACCCTAATTTTTACAATATATTTGATATTCTTATCTAATTTATTGGGGCCTGTAGAGGCCCCACAATTTTTGTTGCACCAGCAGCTGGAGCTTATATAGCTCTGCTGTTTGTTGTGCTTTGTAGGTCACGTGACTTACAAAACCTTGTTTGAAATAAAATAAGCAAAAATGAATAATGTCCCACGGTATCACATTTCTGTCCCTGGTATACCATTTCTGTCCTGAGCAAACACCAACACGTCCATACTTTTAGCTGCTACTCATGTACTGCACTGAATTCTATCAACCAAGGACCATTCCATAGCTCTTCTTCTGTATATTATAGGTAAATTATCACATTGTTGATTCCAGGTTTCCTTCATCTGTAAAGTCGTTTCGCATTGGGTGGCCAGATGCACGCAATGGAACAGGGCTTGTTACCTGGTTTTTGTCACCAAACTTGTTGTTGGTCCACTGTGTACTACTGTATAACCACTAAACCATATTGTATGTGTATTATAGACATTATATACTAATGGAATCGAACAAATGAGATTCTGTGATTATCTAACTGTTATTTCCTTGAATGCAGTTGCCATATGAATGCTCCTCAGGTTCATAAACCTTCCACTTCCTTGTATGCTTCAGAGGAGCAGTTATGGGGGTGGTTTCATTGTTATTCAATGTTTCCGAGTCCTGGATCAGTGGGGCATTTTGCAATGGGTTGATATCTATTCCGTGAGCTGTGGGGGCCACTGGGTCTTCATCACAGCTACAGGGATGTGTTACTGGATCATTGGTGATGATTGCACCTTCATTGAGAGTTTGTGTGTACTCTAAATCTCCCGAGCTGGCCTCAGCATCAGTAGACAATGATTCTGCTTGTGTGTGCGTATACCATCCGTCTTCGGTCAGATACAACCGTATCTTCGGGATTGCTGGTGGCTGAAGGTCGCCATCTGTTGTAGCAGTTGAAGTGGTTGCAGTAAGTGCTGGGGTATGGGATGGAGATCAGAAACTATATTCCAGGGGCTTACTATAAGTCTGACTGCCGTGGCACAAGTTTTCCAGCAATTACGTTTGGGCTTTGTTGCTGCTTCAGGTTGGCTTTCTTCCTGGTGTGAGTCCCTCTGTGACTGGGTTTGGTCATCATTGGATTCCTCAGCTAAAGAACATGTCCCCCTGCATGCGTACTCCCACCAATAGACAACTCTTGCACTTGCAATAGCCTCAGCATGTCCATGATCTGATAAGTCAGACTCCGAGCTCCAATGGATGATAAAAGGGCGAGCCAAACATCCAAAGGTGTCCCCTGAATGTCTGAACCACATCAGCTTCACCGCACGAGTTGAAAATGACTTGTGAGGGTTAAAGTCATTTTTCTACATATGTAAAATTAATCTTGACAAATACCCAATAACATTGCAATGAGGTTAACCTACCTGAGCGTCAAACCAGTCAGGGAGATTGTCTGTGGGGATTTTCCCCACCAATGGTCCAGTCGGCCCCAGGCTGAGGAGGATAGGCACCATTAGGTCTTGTCTCGAGGGAAAAGGGAATAGGGAGGAAATAATCCAAAAAAAGGCACACGCAATGGTAACATTAGGTTCCTTTTAAAATTTGACAATTTCTCCAGACACTCCTTAGGTAGAGGCAGAGAACGCACCTAGTTTCATGCCAAACGGCAAGGCCATCGAGGAGCTACTAAAAGTCAGGATGGTTACGGAAACTCCCTGGGAACGGAAATGTGTCCGTTCGGAGACGGAAACATCTTGTGGCTAGGTCAGAAACCTGGTGGGGAAAGGACAACAAACTCTTACTGAGTGGACAGTATGGTATGGCCAGTGGGTCAGATGTGACTGATCGCGGGGACAAAAATGGAATGTGGTCAGGACAATAGACGTATAAGCATGGAACCAAAATTCGATCGCAGGGACAAAAATTGGATCTCAGGGACAATAATAGGTTGTGCATAAAATAAGGTTCGGTTTGAACAAGTTTTTGGGAGTCACGTGACCTACAAAGCACAACAAACAGCAGAGCTATATAAGCTCCAGCTGCTGGCACAACAAACATTGTGGGGCCTCTACAGGCCCCAATAAATTAGATAAAAATATCAAATAAATTGTGAAAATTAAGGTCAATATGTAGCTACCTACTCCCACTGAAATCATAAGCCACGGATTCCAAATACCTGTGGGTTTCAGGCAGAATCCCATAATCCATACCCAGATCCATATGGGTATTGCCCATTGGGTACCCAATACCCATGGGATCCTTACCCATGAGTTTTCCCACGAATCAACCCATGGGTACCTGTAGGTTGATCTGGACTTGTGGACAGCCTTAATGCACACATTTATGATAGAGGCCTGAGTACCTGGGTGAAATGCATACTCTGGCACACCGCCAGCGATGATGTCATATGCATAGTGATGCCCATATTGAGCTGTTTCACTCCACCTAGGTACTGTGGAAACATTAGTCTGTACTCCACATTTGTATAACTTGCTGAGAATAACATATGGCAATGAGACTAGAAAAGCAAACTTAGAACTCAATCGATGAGATGTGATTATGATATAAAAATAGCAAGAATACAGCCCATCAGCAAGCCCCAAGGCAATACAGACACAGCAAAAATAGACCTGCAGACCAATCATGTAACTGCCAAGTATTTCAACTAACATGTATAGGTGAGAGAGTAGCAGAGAACACATTGAAGCCAAGGGGATAGGGAGGGAGCAGTGAGTAAAAGCCACAGAGGAACTACAATAATATTACTCCACAGTTTTAATAAGAACAGGAACAATATTAAGAACACTTACCACTATTTGAATTGGCAATCCAAGTGAATAGAACAAATAATCTGTTAGGTTTGCATCAGTGAAAGATGAATGAGCTGCACTGTGCCACTGTAGTGTGAAAAGGTCATGACTTACTCCACTGGAAGAATGCCAGTAAGCATGCAAAAAGCAAAGAAAGGAAAGGAACACATACCAGATAGCAGGGCTCAAACGGTTCTAAACTTGCGAAAAGGTTTGGGATGTGTGTAGCCAGTCATGCAGGAGGATCAGAACCACAGCACCGTATTGACCGGTCATGTGAATGAGCATAAGCTTGCGTGGTTGAACCAGCAGCAACGCCCGACGGACACATGCGACCAGGCTGCCAGGACGCCATCGTTGATGATGGCGTCACTGTGTGTGGCGTTCCACGTCACACCAGCACATTATTGCTGCCACCACAATGACAGCCACATTGGCAGTGCGCACCACCCAGCTACAATCACCCGGACGGTCCACATCCATGCCAGGGGACCCCAATAGGTCCAAGGATTTTTGGACTGCATGTAAGCCGTGCCGTTGCACGCTGCGACATCCGCGCACCCCAGCGGTGGCACATGACCGTATGGTACCATCCTGGCCTGGACGGCCCTCTTCGACGCTCACCATCACTGCAGGCAAACACTGGGCAGGGGGAACGTATGTCGGTACAACTGACATCCCCCTTTGTCCTGGCTAAGTCCCGCAATGCCAACCGCTGCAAACGGCAATCCACAGCACAGCACACCTCCTCGCATGCCTGCCACCCCCACTGCCTTCCTGGCCCTCCTGGCCCCTTCCACGCATCTCAACACCCCACCGCGCCTTATGGGCACTACCACTGCCATGCTTGCCCCCTCCCCGCTTTGTGTGCACTACTGCTGCCCTCCTGGGTCCCTGTGCACCCTGTGCGCAGTCCTGCCACCCTCCTCGCTACCTCCTTGTCTTCTGTGCTCCCCCACCGCCCTCCTAGCTCCCCTGCTCTCCTCCACCACCCTGCTCTCCTCTTCCATGCACCTTGCCACCCTCCTAGGCCCCACTGCACCTTTTGGGCACTCCCGCCGCCCTGCTCGCCCCATTCTCACTTTGTGTGCACCACTGCCGCCCTCCTAGGTCCCTGCATGCCTTCTGCACATTCCCGCCACCCTCCTGGGAACTTCTGCACCTTCTGTGCACCCTCACCTTTCTACTTGGCCCTTCCATGCTCTCTGCACACTCCCACCATGCTCCTGACCCCCTCTGCAGTTTCTGTGCACCCCTGCCGACCTCCTAGCCCCCTCCATGCACTGCTGCTGCTCTCCTAGGCCCCTCTGTTCCTTCACCACCTTCACCACACATGAATGCACACCTTTTGCCACCACCATTGCACCCATGCCCCTACTGCCATCTTTGCCATGCACCCACACCTGCCCACCCATCCCTGTGTATTTACCTTTTAATTGTTCATTACCATACTTATTCATTTCAACATTTGAACCAGTTCAGAACTGACTCATCACTACAGGCCCACAGCCAACTTGGTCTAGGCAATGGTGTAGTGACATGGCCACCTCCCTGTTCTGCTCACTGTCTCACACCTGTGAGATGGTTGATGATGCATCTGCCATCTTTGCATGATGGGAAGGCCCCACAGCCAGCTTGGTCTAGACAATGGTGTAGTGATGTGGCCAGCTCCCTATTTTGCTCACTGTCTCACACCTGTGAGACAGTTGATGATGCATCTGCCATCTTTTGAAGGGAAGGCCCCACAGCCAGCTTGGTCTAGGCAATGGTGTAGTGACATGGCCACCTCCCTGTGCTGCTCACTGTCCCACACCTGTGGGACAGTAGATGATGCATCTGCCATCATTGCATGATGGGAAGGCCCCATAACCAGCTTGGTGTGCCAACTAGATGGCGCAGTGTCATGGCTACCTCCGATGCATCTGAATTCTATCTGTACACACAGGCCCCTCAGCCAGCTCGGCACCCCTGCACTGACAGCCCTGTAGAAGCTAGCACCATTTCCCAGGGCCTTCCATCTGGATAACATAGGAAATGGTGCTCTCGCAGCTACCTCTGCCTTGCATCTGTGAGATAGAGAGGATGTATTTGTATTATATCTGTACATACAGGCACCTCAGCTAGCTCGCACTGACAGCCCTGCTGAAGGTAGCACCATTTCCCAGGGCCTTCCATCTGGATAACCTAGGAAATGGTGCTCCGCAGCTACCTCCCCTTGCATCTGTGAGATAGAGAGGATGCATTTGTATTATATCTGTACATACAGGCCTCAGCTAGCTTGCACTGACAGCCCTGCTGAAGGTAGCACCATTTCCCAGGGCCTTCCATCTGGATAACCTAGGCAATGGTGCAGTCTCGTGGCTACCTCCCCATTCCACTCCCTTGCTCCTGTGAGACAGAGAGGATGTGCCTGTATTCCATCAGTACACACAGGCACCACAGCCACCTTGATGCCCCCCGCATCAACAATCTTGCTGAAGCTGGCTGTTACCCAGGGCCTTCCATCTGGATAGCTGAGGCAACAGTGCAACATAGTGGTTGCCTCCTGATCATCTTGCATCTGTGAGACTGAGAGAATGCATCAGTATTCCATCAGTAAACAATTTTGCTCAGCCCCTGCTCACACTGCTGCCGCTACTGCAATACCAAGCATGGCACTTGATTTCCTGTGAATACTGTGCTGTTTAGCTCTGTTCAAAACCAGCTTTAGCTGTGGAATGGCATTACCACATGCACCACATATCTGCACAGCACAAATAAATGGTTTTCCAGAGATTACAAACACGCTCCAGCTGTTCCAGTATATTAATGCAATGGTCACACACACTGTAGAACTGGCTCTACATGCTTGAATTAATATAGTACATACTATTCAGTGAATGTGAGTGGCACTGTGGACAACTAATTTCTTATTTGTACTTTGCCTTAGCCTTGTCAATTTTTTTTCTTTTGCTTAACATTATTGGCCATAGTACTGATATCAAAGTGGATTTTGATATCAAGGGGCAAGGTTTAGTATATAAATGTGAATGTGTTTCTTTAAATTCGAAGATCTTGGTGATACACAATCACCTTGTTTCCCTGAACAGGTGCAGGTTTGGTCACTCTACTCAGAATCATATGTTCAATGAGCATACACGCACCATCAATGGTGCCCAAAAACAGTGTTCACCTTTGACCGCCATGAGCAGTTAGCACTACACAGACTCAAACATCCATACAAAACAAGGCTCCTAATCTTTTACACATGCATATATATATACCACTATGATATGTCATAAAATTGGAAAAATATGAATATAAATGCACCAACTAGGTGAGACCACCCTGTCAAGCAAACAATAAACTTATTATGTTCCACATATGAACAGACATTGTGAACTCAGCGGTCCATCATCCTCACCAGGATAACCATGGATGGCAATGTGGCACAAGTAATAAAGAGTGAAATTTATCATAAGCGTGCTCATCCCCTATGTTCAACTTTCCTGATATATGATAATCAGAAAAGACCTAGAATCTTGGATTATGAGGCACAGACTATGATGAATTAAGATATATGGCTAAAATCCCTTGGAATCGAGACTTGCACCAGCTGGTGAGTTGTGGACGCACAGCTGCCACAGCATGGTCACATGACTACAATCCCAGCGGGATTGTGTTGAGATACCATGATCACAAAAACAATAAACATTTTTAAAATAAAATCAGAGTACCTAGGAAGTTAGGTAGGTAGATTACAGAAGAGTCTCTACATAAATCCTATGTGTAGGGTTCCAGCTGCACCCAGACTAAGCAGAATGAAAGTGCCAAAAATATGGTCATTCCCAGAAGAACCCCATCAAGACCCCAAAACCATCCTGAAACCCATGTTTTCGTGCTCAGCTTGTAGGGTTTTCTTATGTAAACTGTGGACCCAAATGCATGATCTTGGATTACCGTGGGAAAAGGGGGATGATCTTTTGAAAGGCAAAAACACCCCACTAATGAAAGTCAATTCTTTCCTTCATAAACTCAGGGAATCGGAACCACAAGATTGAAATTGAAGACAACAAACCGCTACCCCATGGACCAATATACCCAATGTCAGGAGTAGAACTGGAAATTCCTAGACAATATGCTTGGAAAAGGCTTCATCCGACCATTGATTTCCCCTGGTGGAGCACCAGTACTATTCACTAAGAAGAAAGATGGGGGCCTTCGACTTGTTGTCAACTATCATGCTCTCAACAAGATTACAGTCAAAGATCACTACCCGATCCCTCTCATCGGCAACCTTATCGACCAACTCAAATCAGCGAAAATCTACAACAAATTTGATCTTTGTGCTGGTTACTATAATGTTCAGCTCAAACCTGGCCATGAATGGAAAACAGCCTTTCACACCCAATATGGAGCCTTCAAGTTTTTAGTACTGCCAATGGGTCTCACAAACTCTCCGGCGACATTTCAACATTTTATGAATGATATACTTTGAGATATGACTGATCGCTTTGGTGTAGTCTACCTGGATGACATTCTAGTATTTTCCGACAATATCGACAATCATTGGAAACACATTCGAGAGGTCCTCACTCGTCTCAGGGAACATAACCTTCATATCAAGCCTGAGAAATCTATCTTTCACTCTATTTCCATTGAATTCTTAGGTTTCATTGTATCGCCAGCCGGTGTATCAATGGACCCTGCAAAGACAGATGCAATTCAAGGTTGGCCAACACCCAGAACTCTCAAAGATGTACAGTGCTTTTTGGGTTTTGCCAACTTTTACTGACATTTCATCGCTCGTTTCTCCAACATTGTACTTCTGCTGACGTGACTGATGTGTAAGGATACCCCATTCGCATGGAATACACCACAAAACAACGCTTTCGAACACCTCAAGCTCACCTTCACTAAGGCTCTAATTCTCACCCATTTCGACCCCAACAACCCTATTGTTGTCAAAACCGACACATCCAACTATCCCGTTGCCATGATCATCTCTCAAATCTCTCCCAATGATGGTGATATCCATCCTATCGCTTTCTATTCACGAAGCATGAACCCAGCAGAGTTGAACTATGAGATATATGACAAGGAACTCCTTGCCATCTTCGAGGCCTTCAAACAATAGAGAAACTACCTCGAAGGCGCTACTCATGTAGTTCTTGTCCTATCTGACCACAAAAATCTTGAATACTTTGTGACAACAAAACAACTCACCTGTCGGCAAGTCGGAAGATCTCTCAGGATTCAACTACATTATTTGCTATCATGCCGTCTTGGAACAAAACCAGATGCACTCACACGTCGTGGCAACATGTACCCTAAAGGGGGGAGTAGCAACTATACAGAAGCTAAGCCTCATAACGTTCAGACCATCTTCAAGGCTGGACAGTTACTTCTGTGAGCCATAGTACTCAACTCAGCCTCTCTTCTTTCCTCCATCAAGCAAGGAATTTGTTCAGACCCCTTCGCTCAAACACATATACAGAGACTCCGACAGAAATTACCACCTGCCGATGACCAACCTGACCCCTGGTCCTTATCGACAGATGGTGATTTCCTGCTGTATAATGGTCTGTACTATGTGCCAGACCATCACACTGGGGGCATGAGCAGATTTTTAGTGTAAAAAATGTGATAAAAATGCTTTTTCCTTACAGATTATCCATTCACTGTGCTGGTTGAAAAATCTCCCAAAAATGCTGCTTTTTTATCAAGTTTTTTGGACCTGAAAATCTGATACATATTTCACAATTATAGGCATGGGAAATGGATGTAAAATGTGAGAAATAATGAATTTACTTGTTGATTTCATGCCACAAAAATGTAAGGACAATCTTGGTTTTCATTGACATTTTCAACAGAAAAGAACCAAAATTTATCCAAGATTTCATAGTAGAAAAAAGGTGAGAAAATTAGTAAAATATATGAGATTTTCATGAGATTTTTCAAAACTATTAGCCAATGGATAATCCAACATTTTTCTTTAGTTTTTGCTAGGAAAAACCTGATGGATAAATGTTTATCCCTTGGATAATCATTCACCCATAGGCAATATATAACAAGTTTTCTGAACCGAAAAGGCAATGAAAAAGTCAATGGATAAGAGTTTATCCCTTGGATAATCATTCACCCATAGGCAATATATAACAAGTTTTCTGAACCGAAAAGGCAATGAAAAAGTCAATGGATAAGAGTTTATCCCTTGGATAATCATTCACCCATAGGCAATATATAACAAGTTTTCTGAACCGAAAAGGCAATGAAAAAGTCAATGGATAAGAGTTTATCCCTTGGATAATCATTCACCCATAGGCAATATATAACAAGTTTTCTGAACCAAAAAGGTCATGAAAAAGTCAATGGATAAGAGTTTATCCCTTGGATAATCATTCACCCATAGGCAATATATAACAAGTTTTCTGAACCGAAAAGGTCATGAAAAAGTCAATGGATAAGAGTTTATCCCTTGGATAATCATTCACCCATAGGCAATATATAACAAGTTTTCTGAACTGAAAAGGCAATGAAAAAGTCCATGGATAAGAGTTTATCCCTTGGATAATCATTCTGCCATAGGCAGAACATTTACTTCATATGGAAGAATGATTATCCAAGGGATAAAACTCTTATCCATTAACTTTTTCATGACCTTTTTGGTTCAGAAAACTTGTTATATATTGCCTATGGGTGAATGATTATCCAAGGGATAAACTCTTATCCATTGACTTTTTCATTGCCTTTTCGGTTCAGAAAACTTGTTATATATTGCCTATGGGTGAATGATTATCCAAGGGATAAACATTTATCCATCAGGTTTTTCCTAGCAAAAAACTAAAGAAAAAGGTTGGATTATTCATTGGCTAATAGTTTTGAAAAATCTCATGAAAATCTCATATATTTTACTAATTTTCTCACCTTTTTTCTACTATGAAATCTTGGATAAATTTTGGTTCTTTTCTGTTAAAAATGTCAACGAAAACCAAGATTGTCCTTACATTTTTGTGGCATGAAATCAACAAGTAAATTCATTATTTTTCACATTTTACATCCATTTCCCATGCCTATAAATGAAATATGTACCAGATTTTCAGGTCTGAAAACTTGATAAAAAAGCAGCATTTTTGGGAGATTTTTCAACCAGAACAGTGAATGAATAACCTGTAAGGAAAAAGCATTTTTATCACATTTTTTACACTAAAAATCTGCTCATGCCCCCAGTGTCAGGACCTTTGACTCGACATCTTCAGATCCTGCCACAACCATTGATTATCGGGACACCCAGGAATCGGCAAAACTATTAACAACATTCGACGGCAATACTATTGGCCAAAAATCATCGCTTTCGTCACTGACTATGTTAAGTCTTGTACCCCTTGTCACAATGAAAAGTCCATTCACCACAAACCATTTGGACCACTCAAGTTCTTACCCGTTGGAGAATGACCTTGGGATTCCATCTCAATGGATTTTATCGAAGGACTTCCTCTATCTGACAGATTCAACATGATTCTAGTCATTGTCGATAGACTAACAAAGATGGGTTTATTCATTCCCACGTACTGTGACATTA